>APFE031129062.1:77026-100117 GCA_000404065.3 Pinus taeda
TAAATTGATATCATTAAATTATTATTTTATAATATCGAAATTAAATAATTAATTATCACATAAAAACTAGTTTTTAACTAAATATTGAATAATTAAACAGATAATCCCTTACCACTTTTTCTTAAATAACATTTTACCAACAGCTAGTTTTTAACGGCTAACTCTGGGCAATGATGCATCCATGCTATTTATTCCTTTAGATCAATTGCTTTCTCACCTTGTTGTGAGGATGAACCACATTAGTTGGTTAGAAACATCAAACAAATCCTAACGATGTGATTAATATGAAAGACCTATATCAACATCAAGCACTGACATGTGTTCGAAGATGACGAACAAGTGAAACAATTCATAGAGGTCCTTGGGGAGTTTTCTAACTCCACTATCAATCAAGAAGAAGAGGAAGAAGAAGCAGATCAAGAAACCACTTAATGGAAAGATGCAGTGGCTAGGCTCAAAATTTTGCAACTAAAAGGGAACATTATCCCTTGTGGACTAGTCCCACTAGAAAGGAATTTTAATAAAGATGGTATAGCCACCAAACAAATAGCTCCTGAGATGGATGATCAAGTAGAAGATTGCAACATCATATCAGAGGAGGAGCCTCATATGATCAAGCTATCAAAAGGAATCCCCTTGCACTAGAAATAGAGGTATTTAGATATTTTTAAAGCCTAGAAAGATGTTTCTTCTTGGTCTTATGATGATTTGAAAATATTTCACACTAACATCATACAGCATAAGGTTCCTTTGAAAAGCAGAGTGAAACCCTGCAAGCAGAAACTTAGACAAAAAAATCCACTCTTACTCCCCTCCATTGAAAGGGAGATAAGGAAGATGCTACAAGAAAATATTATAGTACCTTTAAGATACTCAGAGCGGGTAGCTAATCTGGTCTTGGTTCATAAGAAGAATGGAGACATAAGGCTATGTGTACACTTCTAGAACCTAAAAAAGGCGTCTTTGAAGGAAAACTACCTGCTGACCAACATGGATAATATATTGCAGAAGATGGTTGGTTCAACTAAAATGTCTATGGTGGACGGGTTCTCTAGATATAATCAAGTGGTTGTTCATCCTGAGGATCATGAAAAGACCACTTCACCACCCCGTGGGAAACATTTATGTATGCTCGCATGCCTTTTGGTCTAATAAATGCAGGGACACATTTCAGAGAGCCATGGACATAGCTTTTGTGGGAGAGCGAGACAAATTCGTGGTGGTCTACTTGGATGACATTAAAATATTTTCCAAGACTAAAGAGGAACACATCCTCCACTTAAAACTCACCTTTGAGAAGCACAGGATATATGGTCTCTCCTTGAATCCTAAGAAATACCAATTCTCCCTAATTGAGGGGAAGTTGTTAGGACACGTAGTATCATAGGAGGTTGTGAAGATTGATCCTAAATGGGTTGAATCCATCAAACACATTCCTCTACCCAGGAATAATAAGGAATTCCAGGACTTCTTGGGAGAATAAATTTCTTGAGGAAATTTATACCCAACTATGCAAAGATTGTCAAATGTATTACAGACATTCTCAAGAAGGGAAGTGAAGTCAAGTGGAGCCCTGTCCCCCATGATTATTTTATTAGGATCAAATAATCTTTAATTGAAGCCCCAATGTTAGCCAATCCTGACTATTCAGTGTCTTTCTACATACTTTCTTTCACCTCTCGACATGCCATTTCCGTAGTACTGTTAAAGCAAGATAATGCAGGTTATGAGCAACCCATTGCCTTATACAGCCAAGTATTAAGGGACACTGAAATATGATATAATATATTGGAGAAACAATCTTACGCACTGATCAAGGCTCTGAAGGTGTTTCATGGTATGTGCTATAATAAAAAATCATAGTGTTTGTTCCAACAATAGCAGTTAAGGACATATTGGTGCAAGGAGATAGCAAGGGGAAGAGAGGCATGTGGATAGAAAAAATACAAGAATATGAGAAGGAAATAAAACCTTCCAAGCTCATTAAAGGCTAGGGGAAGGCTTAGGTTTTATCTTAATCCAACTACCAAGCACTAGGGATAAACCTAACCACAGGGGAAGATAGACTAGAGGATAACCATAGTAGTATTAAAACATATGAGTTGAAAATATATGACAAGTACAAGGGATAACCATGGTACAAGAATATCATTCATTACCTCTTATTCTTGAGGTTCTCGTTGGGGCAGGACGCCTCCAAATATCAAAGCTTGAGGTTGCAAGCCCATAATATATGATATCTAATGGCCTACTCTACTAGAAGGACCATGTGGGGGTATTGTTGCTATGTTTGGTGGAAGGAGAGACCCGTAAGGTGATTGGGGAATTTCATGAAGGATTCTATGGAGATAATTAGAGTTGGAGGACCACATCACACAAGATCCTCAAGGCTAGATTTTACTGGCCTACTATGTTCCAGGATGTCTATAACAAAGTCAGGAGGTGCCATAAATGCTAGGCGTTTGCTGAAGGAAAAACGTTTTCTCCTCTCCCCATGATTCTTGTGCACGTGGAGGATCCATTTAGATAGTGGGAATTGGACTTCATAGGGGAGATTAACCCACCATCCAGTGGCCAGCATAAATGGATATTGACAACCACTAACAAATTCACCAAGTGGGTAGAGGCCATCCCATTTAGAAATGCTACAAATTCAGTGGTGATAAAGTTCATGGAGGAGAACATATTGTCCCACTTTGGTTTCCCTTTCCAAATCATCATTGATAACACCCAGTTATTTAAATCTACCAATTTCATCAGCTTCTACCACAAATATAATATCACTATTAGGCACTCCACTACATACTACCCTCAAGGAAATGGTTTGGTTGAGTCCTCAAACAAAGCTATGGTGAGGGTGATGAAGAATACTATCACTGAAAACCAAAGGAACTTGAATTCCCAACTAAATTTTTCTCTATGGGCCAACCAAGTAACGCCTAAATGATCCACTAGGAAATCACCTTTTGAGTTAGTGTATGGAAAAGTTGTTTTCTTCCCAATTCCACTGGAAATGCTAGTAGAAATATTGTTACAATAAGCTGAAGAGGAGCCAAGTACCTTGAAAAGGAGGATTATTCAGTTGGTTGAGCTTCAGGAGAACAGGGAACAGGTGGAGGACAAGCTATCCAATTATCAACCAAAAATGACATATCTGTTTGCAAAAAAGGCCAAGGACATACCTCTTTAGCAATGAGATTTAGTTCTCAGGTGGGATGCCCGACGGGAGGACAAAGGAAAACATGGAAAATTTGATCCACTGTGGTTTGTCCCTTTCAGGATTGCAGAATAGAGAGTGAATAATACATTTCTTCTTGAAAACTTGGATGGTGAACTATTGGAACTACCAGTGAATGGTCAGTTCCTCAAGTTCTATTTTTAAAATTAAGAATTAGTTGTCTTACACTTATTGTAAATATTCGGTGTGTTTACTGCAATTGTCATTTTAATTTTCTTTTATTGTAAAAATTTATGCTTTTGTTAAAGTTATCTTTCGATTTGAGAAGTGACTCCATGCCCAAAGGAGTCGTTCCCTATGTGCAGGTTCTCAAGACCTTGTTGGCAAGGCATTGTCCCCAGATGGAGCCAATGTTGTCATTTAATTCTCACTCACTGCTTTGCAAATGATTAGTCATCCAGGATGCATGCGAATAGTGAAGTTGAATCCATTTCATAAGCCACAGGAGTTACCAAAGCTTAATGAGATCCACTCCATTGCATAATGCTCAGAAAAATATTTCTGGTGGTATATAGAAGTCCAAAAAAGTGTTCTGAGGTCAAGAGTTAGAGCCTATAGAAGATTTCCCCTTGTTTTCACTCCTTCAATCTCCAAGGCTGGGGAAGAGTCCAGTTGAGATAACCACAAACCAATCTTTTAGCTTGGTAGCTAGCCCTACCAAGCCGTAGAGGGCTCTCTCCAAGGGATCACAGCCAAGAGGGCTGGATAGATTGGGGTTTTAGGCTAGATGTAAAGTACAGAGGGTTGTTTGATTTGAGTTTGGTTGGGTTGTTGGAAGAGGATTAGGTCAAAAAGAATAGGTTAGGGAAAATGAGGGTATAATTGCAGAAATATGATGGAGCAAGGTAGGTAGGCACTCAAACACATTAAGGTTATGAAGTGAGTTGGATTGACTCGTGAGGTGCTAGAAAGAGAAAGACAAGCATGTATTCTTTCTAAACTGGAGAAGTTGGACAAATTATGTAGATATCCCCAAAATAGAGCATATAAAATGTATTCTTCTTATCAACTTGAAAATCAACATATCATAGAAGTGAAATGCAATATGGGAGTACAAAACATTCAAACATATGCAACATAAGAAGAAACTAAGCCAAAATTCCATATGACAGGTATTCCACCAAAATAGTTGTAACGCATTCATTAAATTCTACCAAATGCTAATTACACTAGTGTCTCTAATCAACAGACAAGCATCCAATTGATTTGAATCCTTTCTTACTTCAAATGATGAAGTATTTATACAAATTCTAAACTAAAATATCTTCATAAAAATCTCAAGATCTTTTTACAAATATCCTAAAAAATTTTGCACAAATAGAAATGAAATGTAGGACATTAAAAACTAATGTATCTACCTGGCACTATCATTATGGATGTTTGTTGGCGAGGAAGAGAAATTCGAATTTGATTGCAACTCTTAGTTGATGAGGTGGCTAACTGTCCTTGAGCATTTTCCTCCCATAATTCTACAAAATAGGGTCCATTCATCCCATTGTATATCTCAATCTGAGATAGATATATAAAAATTGAGAGAAGTTATTGTAGATAAGTATATTATTGAGATAAAAATCTCTCAAGTTCCCAAAATTCAACTCCAACTGTTCCCAATAGTCTCTGCAACAAGGTGACTGAAACAGGACTTTGCACAGTCTGAAAAATAGGTTGTAAAGATGTACATGTATACCTCATTTTAATATAGTTGTGTAAAACTGGAATATTTTATTGTACTTTGGCATCTTAGGAACACAAACCTCCTCTAGTTTCTTAAGATTCATCTCTGATTGGCCACAATATGTTTTGCAAAAGTATGGCTAAATGGGAAAATTTGGGAAAATATGTTTGTAAATCTTCATCTATATATTCCAAACCATAATAGCTTTTAGAAAAATGAGAGAGGTATTCCTAAATGAGGATGTTGGAAGAAAATGCCTTTTTCAGTTTCTGAAAATTCATCCTCATTGGTTTGGAAACCATGTTTGAAATCAATATGGCGTATAGGAAAAAACATAGTTTTAACTGATCAAGAGATAGGTGAATGATGTGGATGCGAGAGGTGAAATGGAATTTGGGGAATGGAGGGTAACATAACTAGGAGTACATGGGAAAAGGTTAAGGGAGGTAGATGGAGTGTAGTTGAGTGAGGATTTTTTACTAGGGCTACCATCAGTGAGTAAATTTTTGAATGAGGACCTAGGTGGAGTAACAAAAATTTCTGAGCGAGACCCTAATATGAATATGAAAAGAGGAGTTTTGATCACTGATGGAAGTATGAAAATACTAAAACTAGAATCGGCCTTATTGGGGGTGGTAGCTCCTTAGAGGTGTCAAGAACACTGTAGACCAAGTGCCTAACCATGTGGTCCAATACAGTCAAAAACTTACAACCAAACTGAACACTGAAAACACACACGCTACAAATTGTAAACTATATGTTGAAGGATGCTTGTCCAAAAAGCTTATTGCACACTTATCCTACACTAATCTATTGAAAAAACACTTAAGCAAGTGATACTAAAGTGCCAAATCGACCAATCAAGCAGTTGTTGTAATGATGAGGTTGTTTGACAATGCTTGAACCTGAAGATAATTGGAAATTCTACCAGCAATATATACACATAATACCTCTGGCTTTGTAAAAGGAAATCTGGTTTGTCATTCAACTTAAGAAAATATCCCATATATGCTGCTATAGGATCATAAAAGCCAAATTCTATTTTCTGCCCCAACTCATTAACATATGCTCTCGGTTGGAGATTGTCACATCCATGTTGTAAATCAAAGAATCCTTCAATCCAACCATCCAAGGGCAACCTTACCTTTTCTTCTTTGGGAGGAGGGAGAGTTTCCAAGAACTGTTTAGGATCTTGGAAATCATGTGATTCAATTTGAACATCCAATAGTTCAATTTCATTTTCTAATCTTTCAGCAACTAAACCAAGAAAACAATTTTTACCTTCATGTGTGATTTGGCTGGATTTCAAACAACAAAACATTGATGTTGAGAAATTCTGGTCAATTTGAAATTCTGCTAACTCATTCCTTAAAGCTAGTAATATTTCACTAGATAAAGGATTTTCCACATACCCTGTCATTAGTGATTTCCAACAACGCTATGAATCTAGATTCTTTAGGAGTGAAGTCGCTCTGAACTTTAAATCTCGAGCTATTGAACAATGGATACACCAGGTGGATGATTCAACCTTCTTGTGTATGACTGCTATCCAGCATCAACAACCAGATCTAATTGGTTGTCCTTCTTTCTTAGGGATGATAGAGCTTTCAGTCCCCAGCAACAACACCAAAATGTTATCACTCCTCTGGATCTCCAAGGCTGAGGAAGAATCCAGTTGAGGTAACCACAATTGGTAGCTAGCCCTACCAAGTTGGAGAGGGTTCTCTCCAAGGGATCACTGCTAAGATGGTTAGATAGATTAGGATTTTAGGCTAGATGTAAAAGTGTAGAGGGTTGTTTGATTTGAGTTTGGTTGAGTTGTTGGAAGAGGATTAGGTCAAAAATACTAGGTTAGGGCAAATGAGGGTATGATTGCAGACATCTGGTGGAGCAAGGTAGGTAGGCACTCAAAGAATTTAAGGTTATGAAGTGAAATGGATTGACTGGTGAGGTGCTAGAAAGAGCAAGAAAAACATGTATTCTTTCTAAACTAAAGAACCTGGACAAACTATGTAGATTTCCCCAAAACAGAGCATATAAAATGTATTTTGCTTATCAACTTGAAAATCAACATATCATAGAAGTGAAATGCAATATGGGAGTACAAAACATTCAAACATATGCAACATAAGAAGAAACTAAGTCAAAATTCCGTACCATAGGTATTCCACCAAAATAGCTGCAACTCATTCATTAAATTCTGCCAAATACTGATTACGCTAGTGTGTCTTATCAGTAGCCAAACATCTAAGTGATTCCAACCCTTTCTTAGTTCAAATGATGAATTATTTATACAAATTCTAAACTAAAATATCTTAATAAAAATCTCAAGATCTTTTTACAAATATCCTAAAATGTTTTTCACAAATAGAAATGAAATGTAGGACATTAAAAACTAATGTATCTACTTAGCACTATCATTATGAATTTTTTTGACAAGGAAGAGAAATTCAAATTTGATTACAACTCTTAGTTGATGGCATGGCTAACTGTCTTTGAGCATTTTCCTCTTGTAATTCTGCAAAATAGGGTCCAATCATCCCTTTTTATATCTCAATCTGAGATATATATGTAAAAATTGAGAGAGGTTATTGTATATAAATATATTATTGAGATAAACCTCTCTCAGGTTCCCCCAAATTTTAGCTCCATCTATTCCCAATAGTCTCTGTAAAAAGGTGCCTGAAACAAGACTTTGCACAGTCTGAAAAATAGGTTGTAAAGATTTTCATGTATCTCTCATGTTATAATAGTTGTGTAAAATTAGAAGTAGTTTATTGTACTTTGGCATATTAGGAACACAAACCTCCTCTAGAGTCTCAAGATTCATCTCTGATTGGCCACAATATGTTTTGTAAAAGTATGGATAAACAGGAAAATTTTGGAAAATATGTCTGCGAAGCTTCATCTGTATATTCCAAACCATAATAACTGTTAGAAAATGGAGAAAGGTTTTTGTACAGGAGGATGTTGGAAGAAAAAACCTCTTTTAGTTTCTGAAAAATTCATCCTCATTGGTTTGGAAACCATGTTTGAAATCAATATGGTGTATAGGAAAAAACATAGTTTCAACTGATCATGAGACAGATGAATGACGTGGATGTGGGAGGTGACATGGCAGTTGGGGAATGGAGGGTAACATAACTAGGAGTGCATGGGAAAAGGTCAAGGGAGGTAGATGGAGTGTAGGTGGGTGAGGTTTTTTTACTAGGGCTACCATTAGTGAGTAAATTTTTGAATGAGGACCTAGGTGGAATGACAAAAATTTCTAAGAGAGACCCTAATATGAATATGAAAACAGGAATTTTGATCACTGATGATAGTATGAAATACTAACACTAACACCCCTGAAAATCCCAGATGATTGAGGAAAATGGCTAAGTGTTGAAGAAAAATCACAATCAAGACTTGGGATAGTTCATTGCAATCACATATCAGTATCAATGGGGACCAGGAGGCAAAGAACATCAACGATTATAGAAACTGTGATCCAGCGATTGCTGATATCGCATATTAGCGTCAGTGGGTCAGGGAACCACAATTATGTTTATTAGCAAGATTTAAGTCCTAAAGTCTATGACGGGGGGTTGATTGGAATATGATGTAATATCATCAGGGGATGCCAATAAATTCACTAACAAAGAAAATGGTTACCAAAAGAGGGGAAGTGCGCCCCCTCTCTCTCCTCCATGTGGCACAATCTCGCACATGGAATCCCACATCAAAGAAGTCTCAAACAATGATATCACATATCACATCCCGCAGATCCAGTAGTGCCTTAGCTACATCATACTCCAAACCATGCAGGGGTTTGATTGTGATATAGTGTTCTACCGCTAGGAGGGGTTGATTCTAAGTTACAAAGGAAATGGCTACACCAACCAAGGATTGGGCCTCCCCTTCTCTCTCCTCCACGTGGCATTGGCGGATTGGCTAGGTCACAAGTCTGAAACTATAGGAAATCATCGATATTACGATATGGACCAAAATCGTCATGGATGGCTGATTTTTAAATAAAAGGAAAGCATGGAAAAACAGGGCTCAGTGGACCTCTTTCTCTCTCCTCTAGGGGGCCATGTGGCATCCTCTAATTGGTCCACTGAGCTAACATGGTGGCTGAAGTCAACAATGATGTGGCAGTACAGATGCTAACATGGTAGGTAACCATGTGTAACTCATTTTTTGGGTTTACAGGGGTCCTATGTGTCCATTTATGTGTGCCATGTGTCACCATTCACAAGGTGACACATGCCCATGATGACTTCACCTCACAGATCGGTGATCATAATAGTTAAGGGGACATGCCATAGTGTATGGAACCAACGACTATGATATGTTGGAAACCCCGGTATGTGATAAAGTATTACACCATGATCTATAAGGTTCTCGCGTCCAGACTATCGACCTGTGCTACTGAGAAAGCCAAAGTTGAAGACATGGGCACAACTTGATTTGTCATATGTAGGACTCCTCCCCTGTATGCGATAAGTTATGAGCTGTGATTTAGAAAGAACTCGCATTTTGGAAATTTGCCAATGTGGTGTAAGGGGCAATCAAAGTTATTTTCAAGTTATAAAGGAAGAGGCCCCTTGCACAACTATTGAGAGCCTTACCATCGAACAACAAATGCATTGGTCCTAGCCCCCAGTCATATGTTGAGCACTATAAAAGGGGTCCTAATAAAGCAGAGCTAAGGGGTAATCCAAAAGGTGCCCTTTCACCTGTTCTAGAGGGAAAACGTCTGTGCCCTTTTGCATGTTCCAAAGTCCAGATCAAGGCATCGATCATGCCCATAAGGTTTTTATGGCAGAAATGATAGAATCAGTCTCAAAGGTAGCTGTAACAGTGAACTAGGAGAGGGAGCATTCAAAACAAAGTATGGGCACCCCCAGAAATGGCTCTTCGTAACATATTCTCAAGGTCAGCACCGAAGGTCTTAAAGACAAAATGATAAGAGTTAGTTGAGCAATGCAGGAGTATATGCCATGACCTAAATGTAGCCATGAAATAGAAATGGGGCACTAGGATTTTGCATTTATGTCTCACATGCTCCACAAGTCTGTGATGTGCCCCCTATGAGGCCATTACTATAATTCTTAATGTATTTTGGAAATAGAACCTTCCCTAGTTGAGAGAGAAAGCTAACTTGGCAGCTGAAAACTCAGCACATAATTTTATGTATGAAACCATTATTGAAAGCACTCCGCCTTCTTTTAAATAAGGGGTCGCAACACTAAAAAATGGTTCTGAAATCTGAAAGGAAAGTATGCTATTTTTGTAAATTTTATTACTTAACCACATAGATCTTGCATAATATTACAGGATTGGTGGTGATTCCTCCTCTAAACTTTTACAGTGTGGTATTTCCCTGTTTCATCCATCTTGTATGTTTTCCTCTTTTAAATTCATGCAATAATATATACTATGGGATTTCAGTCTTGTCTACAAATTCGTTTGCGTTAAAGTGTTAATACATATGCATGTCTGAGGGGTTGAAATCATATTTTAAATATGTATTGTGTGAAGCATATCACTCAACTTCTTTTTTGTCCATTACATCTTCCTCTAACTCAGTAGTTATAGCAAATTTCATGGTTTCAGGCTCTATGTTTTATATATCGAATTCTTGGCACTTTCAGCTCTATATCCTGAGTTGTCATTTTCTTTGACTTCTCTAATCTATATTATAAAGTTGATTAAAACTATAAATATTTGAAGGGCTTGGCCTCCACTATTTATGTTATATTTCTAGGAACTATGCATGTGTAAAAAGTTGAAACATATGACTTCTATCTTTGGATGAAAGAACCAACTCTTTGATAAATATATATATGTATAGAACACGGGTGATATCTCCTCCTAATTGAGAATCATTTGAGGAACACCAATTTATATGTACCTAGGCACTTGTTGAAAATGCAACAAGATGATGGAGCTTAGTGAAAATAAGTCGCCTTCACTAAGTGGGCCCGCAAGCTATTTTTGGCGCAAAGTCTATTTTTAGACTATGTCTAATTTAGACATATGGATCATGGTCTATGAGTTGCAGGATGATATTTATGGATGATTGGTCATGTTGGTAAAAATAGATGGACTTCTATTTTTAGACATATGGGCGGAGTTTATTTTTAGACTGCCAGTCAAAAATAGAACAGTCGAATATTATTAGCTCTTAATAATATTTGGACTATAAACATTATCTTATCCTCTTGCAACACTTCAGTTTGAGCTACGGATGTGGCACATGCAACTGCCAGAAGGAAATACACTTTTCCTATGGGCTAGTTGAGCTATTGCATGATAGACTTTAGTTAGAACTCAAGAGAATGAGTTTGGTGGAGTTGATTGAGGAGTTGATGGAGTTGTGTTCAGTTTGACTTAGTTGAACTAGTTGTATTTAGTCTAACTGCCAAATACAATAGTGATGAGTGGTGTTAATTAATTATTAATTAATTCACTAATTATTAACTCATAAATCAACTAAATAATACATCAGTTAACTCAGTGCATGGATAGTTTAGTGGAGACAAGTGTTAGAGGTGGGTGAAAGGGTGAGCCTACTATCAGTTGTGACTATAGTTGTGCATGAGATTTGCACAATCATTGATTGAGATTTCCAATGAGGATTGTGTAGTACAAGCCAAGTGAATTGGAACTTGGATAAGATCTATTCTTAGCAGGGATTGCGTAGTGGAGGCAAGCAAACAGCGGAGGAGATTTGAACCTGTGACTTGATTCATATCTGAGCTAGTTTGTGTGTAGCAGGTGGAGATAGTACTGAGTACTTGCGAGGAGTATTGTAATATGTATTGTTACATGTTCTCTATCATCATAATATACAGATAGTTGAGGGGTTTTCAGTTGTATGCTTTCCCCAGTACATACTGTGTTGATATGTGTGATTGATGTTTCAATGTGCACACGTGATTGTTTCTTAATTCCACAAATTGATGATCAATGGTAGAGGAGATTATGTATTATGCATGCATTCCACAAATAGTGTATAATCAGGATAATCTCTGTGAATAAGTGTTATATTATTCAAAATTTCTACATGGTATCAGAGCTATCTGATTTGTAGAAAATTTCTACAGCACTGGTCTTGTAAGCTATCCAAGGTTGTCTCTAGGAGTTCCCCTTGCCTCCTACTGCACTTGTGTTGCAAGTGCAAAATTTAGCAACTACAAGCTACAAAATCACAAATTTGTGTAGCTGCGGAGTGATAACATTTGGTAGCTTCAGGTTGACAACTTTCTATAGTTGTATAATGACAAATTTTAGTAACCACATAATCACAAGTTTCTTTAGTTGCAGAATCATGACTTTTAGTAGTTGCAAATTAACAAATTTTAGTAGCTGCAAAATGATGAATTTTAGTAGCTGCAGAATGATGACATTCTACAACTACAGAAAGATGAAATTTAGTGGCTACAAAATGATGAAACTCAACAACTACATTATGATGACATTTAGTAAATGTTGTATGATGACTTTCTGTAGGTTCAAAATTATGACTTTCATTAGCTGAAGAATAAAAAAAATTCGTAGTTGAAAATTGACGGCATTTGGTAGCAATAGAATGATGACTGTTTTTATATGCAAAATGATGACTTTCAATAGCTGCAGAATCACAATGGTGAGTATTTGTACAATGAAAACTTTCATTAGCTACAAAATCATAACTTTATGTAGCTGCAGAATGATGACTTTCAATAGATGCAGAATCACGACTTTTAGTAGGTACAAAATCACAAATTTTAGTAGCTTCAAAATCATTACATTTTGTTGCTACATAATGAGGAGTTATAGAATGATGAATTTAAGTAGCTATAAAATCACACCTTTCATTAGTTTTGGAAACAGAACTTTGTGTGGTTGTTGAATGACGAGTTTCATTAGTTGTAGAGTCACAACTTTTAGTAGTTGCATAATCACAACTTCCTGTAGTTGAATGATGACTTTCTATTGGTGCAGAATGGTGACCTTCAGTAGCTATAGAATGACAACATTCAACAGCTGAAGAATGATGATTTTCTGTAGCTACAGAATGAAGAATTTAAGTAGTTGTAAAATCATGGCATTGAGTAGTTCTATAATTACGAATTTTAGTAGCTATAGAATAACAACTTTATGTAGCTACAAAATGACTTTTAGTCACCACAGAATCATGACTTTCCCCAGCTAAAGAATGAGTAGTTGTAGAGTGACGAATTTTAGTAGCTATAGAATCACAACATTATGTAGGTGCACAATGGTGAATTTTAGTATCTAAAAAATCATGACTTTCAGTAGATGCAGAATCACAACTTTCTATAGCTACAGAATGATGGCTTTCAGTAGTTGTAGAATCACGACTTGCAGTAGCTATAATAGCTATAGAATCAGTAGTTCAGAGTAACAAATTTTAGTAGCTACAGAATCACGACTTTCAATAGCTGCAAAACCATGACTCGCTGTAGCTATAGGTACAAAATGATTACTTTCAGTAGCTGCAAAATGATGAATATCTATAGGTGTAGAATGATGACTTTTAGAAGTTGCACAATCACAATGTTCATTAGTTTTAGAATGATGACTTTCAGTAGCTAAATAATCATAAATTTCTATTGCTGCAAAAGGACAACTTTCAATATATGCATAAGCATGACTTTCAGTAGCTACAGAATCATGAATTTAAATATATATTGTTACACAGTGTTTTGTCACACCTCCTGCACTTCCCTGTGCCATATCCCAAAGTGCTTGAAACATGACCATCATGCAGTGTACTCATTCAGATATGTAGCTCATATCCTCCCTAAAACACTAATTGGAAAATTCCTTGAGCTTCCCATGAAGGAAAAGGCTCTAAAACCCTAATTTTAGAATCATCGCTCTTATGATACTCAAAATCATGATGGTCTCTTATTGCACTATACTAGCCCCGCAATTCCATCACTTTATTTTCTTGTAACCTGTGATGATCCCTATAAGGTACTTTTCCTAAAGAGGATGAGAAGCTTCATGATATATAAGATTCCAGAGCAATGATATGGAGGTTGTTTGGCATGGATGAGGTCAATTTCTCTCAACTTGGCCTTTCGGACTTATCCCTATGAGATGCCTCCTTAAGATGAGGGCCTTCTCCTATATTTGGAGAGAACTTAACTCCCTTTCCCTACCTATATATTCATATTTCCCATTCCCAAATGGTTTTTATTTGTCTATTTTCACCCTAATGCTAAGATTGTGCCTATATGCTACTCATTTGGCTTGGAGAAGGAGTGTTTGGAGAGGTTAAGCTTAGACTTGGACATTCATTCAAGCAAAGCCTATTGACATCAAGGCTTCGTTGTATGCTTCCTCCTTTATTTTATTGATATACAATTGTTGGTTCATTTTCCATAAATGTGTATGCTTATGTATCATTTATCTTAAAGCTCATTGATCTGTTAAGTAGGCTACTTTTGGTTATTCTATTTGTATTTGCATGCCTTGTTGTGTCTTAATCTCTTGCGCACGTGTTTAAATGCTATGAGAAGCAGGAATGAGCTTGTGACGCAAGTGCTTCAAGGTTTTCAGCAAAGGAAGATGTAATTTCATCATAACGAGGTAGGCCATCTTCTTTGTCTCTTATTTCAATTGTAACTTAAGAAAGTGTCCAGTAGATGTTCACATAGGTTGCTAGTCCCACTCATTAGGCTAGAGGTATCATCTCTTTCCATAGAGAGGATTTCCTAGACAACACCTACTCCCCTCTATTTATATGTCTCCTTGGGGTGTAATGACTAGCCCTTTAGAGAACTCTTATAAGTGTAAGCCGACTTGACAACTTTGTTCCAAACCCACACCTGACACAAAACATTATTTTCTCCTAAACTACAAGGCCTCTCTTGGTTTTTTTGGTAGCCCCTTGATCCATTAAAAGTTACCTATAATATCTAAGAGCCAAGTCAACAAATCCACCCTTAGTTTCACACCCACAAGCTTGTGTGTAAATCCCACCTCTTGGGTACTTAGTCTAAAAATGACTTTTGTGGTGCCAATTCCTCCACAACCCTTTACCCTAGAGTTGGAGTACCTCCCAAGCTACCAATATCAATGAACTCTTAGTGAGGTAGGTACTTCCAAGACTAGGAATTAACTCTTATTCATTCTCACTATTGGTGACACTAGCCCAACTCCTAGCACTCACCATTCTGGCACATTGTGTAGCATTAACTATGCCCTTCTCGAAAGTGTCATTGCCACAAGAAGCCTCCTCCTCTCTATCCTCCTAAATTTTTTCCAGGTCATCTCACGGGTCCTTATTTCCAGCTATAGAAACACCCTTGCTTCCCACTAATCATGCACTCTTCTTTGGTTGCACATTCTCCCTCCGAACTCGCAAACCTCCGCTAGAACTAGACTCCCTTTGAACCTCTAGAACATGCACTTGCTGTATTTTTTCTTCTCTTGATCTATCAGTTTCCCCATTAGCCTATATAGACCATTCTCATTTCTCTCTAACTCCAATGACTACTCTGCCAGATCTAGAGTCTTTGGGCATGATTTTCACTTTCCCATCCTGGAAAATCATGTCAAGCCCCTTTTGCCCTATCACTGAGACAGACAGTGTGTTATATCTAAGTTTGGGTACACACAACACATCCTAAGATCGCATCAACTAACCTGACTCAATCGTGAATGGAATGAAACATGATCTATTGTTCTCTTTCTAACTCTTATCGCCCACCACCATGGAAAATTTGAGTCCCACTAAGTTAGAGTCTTTAAAACATCACGTGAACTTGTCATATGCTTTGACGGACCATTTTCCAAGTATCGTGAAGTCTCATTGATGGCACCCTTAGAGAAATGAGAAATTAGGGAAAACAATTCACTCTCCAATCTCTTGGGGAGATCATCTATCTCAGTAGAAGTGGTGACAACTAAAACCTCCTTCTCCTTATTCTTCTCATTATCTCCCTGCTTCTCCATCGAACACTTCATCCAATAACGACCATACTCTCCACAATTGAAACACTTCATCTTATTCAAGTATTTCTTTTTATTTCCCTTCATGCTCACTGCAAGAGCCATGTTATCATCAAATGCCTTCGTCTTTGAATGAATATCCTCATCTCATGATTCTTCTTGAATGAAATAATCCCACAACTTTTTCTAGTCTCGCAGTTTCTCTTTTCCAATGATCCCTTCCATGAATGACTTCCTGGAGTAAACCACTTCAAACCTGAGTAAACTCAACTCGAACATTATTTTGGTTCAAGATCTAAATTTCTCGGAGTCTGAAAGGGGAAGTAAGGTGATTGGACCATAGTGGGAATATATTGTGTCATATGTTAAATGGACTAATCCCTCTTACATACAAGATAGGTCTCCCTAAATCTTAAATGAAATCTAGTAACAAATAAGAAATTAATTGTTACATTTCCTTAGCTTACGATTGATTGATACAACTAATGTGTGAGGGATAGCTTACTAGTTTAAAGAAATTCGTGTTGAAGTCCCTTTCAGTGCCTTTGACAATTAGCTTCTCCTCTATGATTTAGAGATCGTTCCAGCACTTCCCACAACTTATCCATGATTGTTTCGAAGGAGTTCTACATAGAAAGAAACACACAAAGGATCAAAGAATCTAGTATATAAAATGAAATACTTAACTCATCATATATCATAAACTGAATAAATAACCAATCATAACCTATGAGAGTGATGAAGGAATCCCACAAATGATATCAGAAAAGACATGATTAGGAAAGAACAGTTGATTTTTATTAAATAAAAGTGAGAACAAACATACAACCTCAAAGACTTGATGTTACAATCCTCTTATCACAATCTTCAACCTTCTCCTTGGATGAAAAGCCTCCTAGCCTTCTTCCTAAGGGATGAGATCCAAAAATGGTGGGATAGGGGATCCACAAAGAGAGGGAAGTAGCTCCATGATGGGAGGGATCAGGCTTGAGTATACATCCATTCAAACTTGTTAGTTGGGAAAGATTTGACTAACAAAGCTTCTAGACTTTAATTTTTATTTTTCACTTGTGTTGAGTCATGTTCGCAGGCCACAGTTTCAGGTAGAGTGTACATTTCTGAAAATCCTAATGGTCTCTTTTGCGTATGCACAAAAATAGACTAGGGAACTATGCGAGAAGTGAAAACTAGGTTTTTGAGCCTTGTGATCTAGGAATTTCATTCTCTTTGGGAGTGTTTGGGTTTTAATCTTGCATAGGGATACCTTTGAACACTTTGATGGATAGCAAAAGATAGAAACCGACAGTCATTTTCCTAATGCGACAAAATGATGTGTAACATCGGACTACATAAAGCTTTTAAAATGCATAGGGTTAATATTGGTACAAAAGATAGTCCTAAATTCGTGGTGATCAAAGGTTATTTGTATGAAGAGGTTGTAAACGAGAAAATTATACCTATTGCGTAGTTACCAAGACTTATTCCCCAACACTTTTGCAGATATGAAGGGTATAGTGGATTGGTTACGGGAGATGATCACATTGAAATTAAGTGTAAAGCTAGTACAATAGAGACCCTAACACCTCTATTGGTGTCCCAAATTTTCCTATTTATACCCCATTTCCATAAATATTAGCCTCTATTTTATCTCAATAAAGACCCCTCTTTCTTGCACTAGTCCAAGATAGTTACCCATTCCTACACATGCTCATATTTTATATGTAGATTTATTACAGTGTTTCATCAATCATTTTTATATGGATTTCATGCCTAGTTAAATACCTCTTGTAACTCATGTTAATTTCCTAGAGTAATCGTGGAATTTAGTATTAAGTATGAATTAGTATGACTAGTGGAGGTAGATTCCTGCACCGCCACAAAGACTATTCGAGATTTCTGAGAGCCAAATCTTCGATGAGGATGGGTCTCGATCCTTGAATTTGAGTTTAGTTTTTGATGAACTGAAGAAGGATAACAGATGGTGCACAATTAGGGAATGTTTTCCAAAGTTAGGTTACGGGAAAGCGAGATACATGTGCATTATAATTGTTGGCCGATTTTGTAATTTATGTTTCTAATCTGTTTGGTCGAAAGGCTTGAATAGGAAAATGTCTGTAATTATTGAAACAACTAGGGCTGAAAGGATGTATAAGATATAGATCATAGGTAGGATTAGCTAGTGAACCATGGACTATAATTTCGTTCTATGTAATCTGGTTATTGCCTCAGCTCTTGGACTAGACTTGCTCTGATATGTACATTTGTCGAATCGAGTAATACAAGAGAACTGCCATGATTTTCATACACAGTGTCTTTTTATTTTTGATGTATATTTGAAGTGCTGAGCATTTTCGTTCCTTAGAAAGGGAATGAGTTGGTTGGCTAGAGCCAAGCCAACCCAGCTTGTTTACCCCTCGTACTTTTGTTACTCAGAAAGACATTGTGAATATTTCCTTTGCAGTTGTGTGATGTTACAGTTTTAATATTTATTTCTGAGATTCTGATGTAAATTTCTTTTGTAGTTAAAGTGTGAAATGGATTCATGGTTTGAGAGTTAGCTGAGTCTATTTCATTTATGAAATTCCTTTCTCGCATTTCTTTATGTAGTTTTAACCCCATACAGAAATTACCTACATACGAATTCTAAAACATAGAAAATAAACAATGCGAGAGCGTAACACATAAAACACATATACACAGAGATTTTCCCTTGGATCCCAAAACCGAGACCACCAACTTGATTTTTTCATTATGTTCCTTTCAATGTTACAATACGTATTTATACATGCCAAAGCATCCAATAGCATGGACCGAAAACCATTGTGTCCAAAAACATGTGTGAAAATCATGCACAAAACCATAGGTGGGTCTGCCCAACCTAACATAGGGTCCAAAACCAAAATTTTCCGGGGTGCTACCCGGGAACCCATAAATTGGGGTTACGAATACCCCTCAAACCCCTTGTGACCCCCCTACTACACAATCGACACAATGAAGGGAGGCTCCGCCCCCCTTCTAACCCCCCGATTAACAGTGTGGGCTAGTTGTGGAAAAAATATAACACAACCCAACATTCTCCCACTTGTTATTTTCTTTCCACAGGGGGCCACAAGAGAGCTTAGTCATTTATCCAGCCCTGCAATGCCCATTGTTTCTCTACAACAAGAGAACTTCTCAGAGCTCACATATTTTGTCAACACATCTGTAGTATTCATCAAAGTGTCCACCTTTACCAACAACACCTTTTTGTCTTCTATCATATCCCTCACAAAGTGATACTAAACATCAATGTGCTTTGTCTTTGAATGATATGCTATGTTCTTTACCAAGAAAATTGCACTTTGGTTGTCATAGTCTATCCTTATAGCTCCCTGTACTAACCCCATACTCGAACAGAATCTCTACAACCAAACTGCTTCCTTTCTTGCATGAGTGGATGCCATGTATTCTGCTTTTGTAGTGGATAGTGCCACTACAGATTATTTCTTACTCATCCAATTGACTGCACCTCCAAATAGGTTAAACACATACCCACTTGTAGATCTTCTCTGATCTAGATCTCCAACCCAGTCTACATCAACAAAGCCACGAATATCCAACACTCTATCTAATCTTGGTCTTCTTTGGTAGCACAAACCACAATTACTAGTGCCATGCAAATACCTGAAACCCGCTTCACTGCTATCCAATGCTCCTTTCCTGGTTTTGACATAAACCTGCTCAATACTCCCACTACATATGCAATGTCTAGTCTAGTATATACCATTGCATACATCAGGCTACCAACTGCACTTGCATATGGAACACGAGACATGTCCTCTTCCTCTTCTTGTGTCTTGGGACACTGTTCAATAGATAACTTTACACCTACATGAACAGGAACCTTCACCGATTTACTATCCTTCATATTAAATCTTTGTGTTATTTTCTCAACATACTCCCTTTGGTTTAACCAGAGCTTCCTCTTTGCCCGATCTCTTTTAATTTCCATGCCAAAAATATAGTTTGCAGCACCAAGATATTTCATGTCAAATTTGGAGGACAATAGGGTCTTCAAATCCTGGATAATTTGTTTGTCATTTCCAACCAGCAACATATCATCCACATACAAGACCAAGTAAATAACACAGTCACCAATTAATTTAAAATACACACAGTGATCTTATTTTCTTCTGGTGAAGCCAAGTCCCTGTATAAACGTATCAAATTTTTGATACCACATCCTTGGTGATTTTTTTAACCCATATAGAGACTTCTTTAACTTGCATACTAGTTCTTTCTTACCCTTCACCGCAAAGCCTTCAGATTGCTTCATGTAGATTTCCTCTTCCAGATCCCCATGAAGAAGCGTTGTCTTCAAATCCATCTGTTCTACCTCAAAATCAAAAGCAACAACAATAGATAAAAGTAATCTAATAGAAGTTACCTTGGCAACAAGAGAAAAAATATCACTGAAATGAATTCCCATCACCTGGGAATAACCTTTTTCTACCAACTGAGCTTTGTATTTCTCCACCTTTTCTTCTGTATTTATCTTCTTCTTAAACACCCATTTTTTGCCAATGGGTTTCCTTCCAGCAGGCAACTCCATCAAATCCCAAGCCTCATTTTTTTGCAAAAATACCATTTCATCAACCATGGCCTCTCTCCAGAGTTTTCCATCTTCTGAATCTACTTCTTCCTTCACAATTATGGGATCATCATCAGTAATAGATCAAGCAAAATTTGAACAAAAAGCAGATGGACTATACTTTTTTGGCTGCCTTCTTTCTCGAATTGATCTTCTCACACTCAGAGTTTGTGGCTCTTCATCTTCTGATTCCTCTTCTGTTGTAGAGTCTGATTCTTCCTCCTTTAGCTCAAACTCTATCTTCTTAGGTTCCTTTTCTTGGAATTCATGTTAAATAACATCTTTCACCTCTTTGAACACCACATGTTGATTGTACACAACCTTCCTTCTTACTGGGTTCCAAAGCTTATAACCCTTTAAACCATCATTATACCCAATAAAGGTGCACTTTTCAGATTTACTATCCAACTTGGTTCGTTTCTCCTTTGGAACATATACATATGCATCACTTCCAAATACCCTCAGATGTGAAAGAGAGGGTTTCTTACCAGTCCATAACTCTTGTTGATTTTTATCCTCCAATGCTAATGAAGGTGATTCGTTGACCAGGTAACATGCTATCTCCACCGCCTCTTCCCAGAATTCCCGTTCTAACTCGACACCACTGAGCATCCTTCTTGCCCTTTCCATCAATGTCTTGTTCATTCTTTCTGCAACTCCATTTTGCTAAGGTGTATATGGAGTAGTCTTTTGTCGTGCTATACCACACTTCTTACAGAATTCTTCAAATTCCTTACTGCAAAACTCTCCACCGTTATTTGTCCTCAGCACCTTTATCTTCTTCTATGTCTAGTTTTCCACTAGAGCCTTAAATTCTTTAAACCTGTCAAAGACTTCATATTTATTCTTAAGGAAATATGTCTATGCATTCCTTGAGAAGTCATCTATAAATGATACATAGTGCACAGTCTTACCCAGTGATGGAACCTTCGCAGGTCCAAACACATCACTATGCACAAGCTCTAGTATACGTTTCGCCCTCTTACCACCAGAGGGGAAACTCACTTGGTTCTGCTTCCCATATACACAATTTTCACAGAAATCAAAATCTAGAGAGCTATTACTCATACCTTCTCCCATACCTTTACCATGAAGTATTCGATGGCCCTTCTCTCTAATATGTCCAAGCCTTCAATGCCACAACATGGTCTTCTCTCCAGAGACCACTAGATTTTGTAATCCACTTTTAGGAACCATGGAATTGTTGCACCCATCAACAACAGTGCTACCTTGTAGCTTGTACAGAGTTCCAGTCCAAACTTCCCATATCAATACCAGTGCTCCCCAAACCATCTTGCAGGTATCCTTCTCGAACACTGTTTTTACACCTACATCATCCAACTTGCTTACAAAAGTCAAATTTCTGGCTAATGCAAGAATATGTAGAACAACCGAAAGTGTTCTAACCCTTCCACCTTGCAACTTCAACTTTACTTTTCCACGGCCAATTATTCTAGCCTTCCTGTCATCCCCAAGAAGACATCGCCACCATCATATTTCTCATACTCACAAAACCACTTTTTTGGGGGAGTGAAGTGAAAGGATGAACCTGAGTCAATCAACCATGCCTCATGATCTACATGTGTACTTGAAGAGGCCAAGTACACATCCCCACCTTCATCTAACGTGGTTTTCGCCTCTGCAGAAGGAGCATCATCAAATCCCTTTCCTTTATCATAAGCTTTAGATTTACAGTCCCTTTTGTAGTGCCCTTCCTTTTCGCATTTCTAGCACACCACCTTTACAGTTTTTCCTGGAGATTTAGATCTCTCTCTAAATTTAGATCTCCCACTCGATAATTTAGTTTTGTTTCTGTTCTGGGACTGTCCTCGTATAGACGAAGCATCACCATTCTATCTCTCCAATTTTTTTCGTCTCATCTCCTCCGTCAGTAAGGATGAGACTATTTCATCAAACTACAAGGCAATTGCATTGCTAACTATTACAATAACCAGACTATCACACGAATCTAGTAGAGAACACAAAAAACTAATGCACTTATCTTCATCTAAAATTTTAATATCAACAAATGCTAACTGACTTACCAAGTATTAAATGCATTCAGATGCTCTGTCACCGAGTCTCCATTTTTCATCCTCAGGTTATACGGATTTTTCCGCAAGAACAGTTTATTCACCAAAGACTTAGATTGTTACAGAGTCCCTAACTTGTCCCACAAAGCCTTTGTCATAGCTTCCCCTGATACATTCAACAATACTGAATCTGAGACACACAATTGTATTGTTCTCTTTACCTTCCGATCCAACTTCTTCCATTCTTCATCGGACACTCCCGTTGGTTTAGTACCCAGATCTACCATGATCCACTTATCTTTAACCACCAACAAATCCTCCATATTGAGTTTCCACAACTCAAAACTCTGAGCATTAAATTTTTCGATCTCTATCTTTCCACTACTCGCCATCTTCTTTCACCACCAGAATTGATCTTGCAGAACTCCCACTGAACAGGGTCTACCACAGGCCCGAGCGAAACCCCTCAGCAACAAAGGCATCCCCTTGAAGCCAAAACTACTCTGATACCAAATGTAGGTTTTAACCCCGTATAGAAATTACCTGCATACGAATTCTA
>APFE031129062.1:100636-166577 GCA_000404065.3 Pinus taeda
TAGTCGTGGAAATAATATAACACAAACCAACACTTTACTTTCAATCCTTGTCTTAACGCACTTTTATCGGATTGTGCAAGGAACTATTTCCTGCACCAGTGCATGCAGTTTCTTGCACTTTGGTTCAGTAATTCATTTTACATCGAACATTGAATTACTTACCCATATATTATTTCTAGTTATTTTGCAATTGAATGAATCGTTAACTTTAGTAATTGTCTTCAACATTAAAGGTACATCTTTAGAGGATCTGAAATCAGTTGCATAAACTTATCATGAACATGTGATACTTGCAAAGAACATAAGAATTTTGAGTGGATTATCAAATTTAATTGACACATGAAAATCACTTAGACTACTATTTGATTCCTTTGAATTGCTTTTATTTCATAAAGTTTATTTCCTTTGCACAGTTTAATGAATTAAAGCATTTTATTTTCCATAGATAATTTAATTCAGGATTCCGTTTATAGTTGCAATTCTTTTTTAACACATATTTCAGTCCTTTCGAAAGTAATTTGGAAACTGGGTGAAGGAAACTCTGCCTCAGTAGAAGATCTGGTCTTTTGTCAAAGAAACAGAGCGCTCTAAGCCCTGAGGCTTAGAGCACCTTCATTAAGACATAAGTCTTCAGTAAGGAAGGTCAAATATACTTTTACACATAGACATTGTACCTGCACTAGTGCAAACAGATTGCAACAATGCAAGAATAGGTTCTCGTTGAAGGAAGATATGGACAAAGATGAAACTCTGCAAGGGCACACTTGTCAGTCTATTAGCCATCCATTTGAATATGAGCATAGCATTTCATTTCAGAATTTAAGATTTTTTTAGTTGTGTGAAAATTCCCTTACTTGATTTACTTGCAAATCATCTTTTACATTCTAGCACTAGAGTTTCCTTGGTGTTAATTGCCTTTATGATTATTTTCTGTCTAATTCTGCAAGCATTTCCTTTAAGAAGTAGGGTTAGGAATAGGAAAATTTCATACCACTCCTAGCATTAATTTTGATTCATCTCTAAGTTTATGAAACCCCCGAGTCGACAATTAAGTGTTGAGGAGTTTTCTTAAGCGCAATTCCTGCACCCAACATTTTGGCACTGTCATCGGGGAGGCAATTTGAATTGGTAAGAATTTTCCATTCTTTTGCAATAGGGGTAAGTCTGCTATTTTTTTTTCCTTGCAGTGTTCTTCTATTCTTTGAAGGAATTTATAGGTGCTGATTTATTTTTTTGAGAATTGCAGGTTTGATTCGAATTTCGTTTTCTCATTTTTTTTAAATGAATGCCTGAAAGAGGTTGTTAGGCCCCTACACTAGAATCTACTCCTTACCTTTAGATTATTGGATGCCAGATTCTTTAAAAGCTATAGGCAATAAATTAGGATATTTTTTAAAGATCTGAGAGGCAACTCTGTGAGGAAAGTATACCTCCTATGCTCTCATTTATGTGGAGATGGACCCATCAGGAGCTCTTCTAGATGAGGTCATTCGAGAAGTCGATGACGATGAATGGATGTAAATAGTAGACTATGAGCATATCTTTTTTAGATGTCGTAGATGTCATGAGCATGGACACCTATCCAGATATTGTCCTCTTAACAAAAAGGAGGAACACCCAAACATCAATAAAAGGAAAGATAATACAGGTTTCATCAAAGTGGTAGGAAGAGGGAAAGGAGGGGGAAGGAAGACACAAAATAACTCTACTGATAATGAGTACACAAAAAAATGTCATAACATTTTTTATATCTTAGAGGAAAGAGAAATAGAGAAGCATGTTCATGAGAGTATAGAGAATCAAGTAGAAAAGGGGAAAGGAAAAGAGATGAGCATGGAGTTTACACAGGTACAGAATGAATACATGAAGGAACCTTTGAGTAGCATGGAAATAGAAAAATACCATGAAATTACTCAAAGTGAAAGTCGCATAGAGGACCAAGACTTACAGGAGATCCTGGAAAGGGAGAACCTAGAGCTGGAAAAGTTTCTAGAATAAGGAGGAAAACAAGGAATAAACTCCATACCTTGGGAGGAAGTTGACAAGGTACAACAGATGTTCCTCAACAAGTCACAACAAATTGTTGTAGGAGTCAAAAAAGGACATGATAACCAGGAAAGTAAAGGAGCTTCCTCAATAGGGTTAATAACTGGGAAACTAACAAAAAGCCCAAGCAAGAAGAGAGGGAGGAAGAGGCAGAAGGAATTGTTGCTGGAATGTGGTAAACTCATGATTGACTCAAGTAGGATGAAAGACCTATCCAGTTACTCATTCAAAACCCATCTCAATGAAAATCACAACCTGGAACATTAGAGGATTGGGGAGTAGGAGAAAACAGAGGAATTTAAGCAATAGGATCAGAGAGGAAAAACCTGACATAGTGTTCATATAGGAAACAAAATGCTCAGTGGAGAAGATCAGATAAAAACATAGAAAATGGTTAAAGAAATATGAATACATTGAGGTCAAGGTAAACAAATTTGCTGGAGGAATTCTCACTCTTTTGGATCCACTGAAATTTGGTATGCTTGATGTGGAAGCATCCAGACACCACCTTTGCTTGATCATCCAACCAGTGGGTGACAAACAATGTTACATGATAACCAATATATATGGTCCTTAACCAATGGATGACAAAATTCGACTCCTCACTACATTGGAAGATATAAAGAAATGATACCCAGCTTTACCATGGATTTTAGGGGGTGATTTTAACATGATTAAGTCACTATCGGAGAAGAAAGGGGGAACCAGAATGCTTGGTAGGGATGCACTTTCCTTCCAATAATTCCTCACCAATATGAACCTGGTGGATTTGGAAACCAACAATGGAATTTTCACTTGGAATAACAAGAGGGGCGACTCTACACAAGTAGCCTAAAAATTGGATAGATTTATTATTTCAGAAGATCTCCTATTAAGGGGAGGTTGTCTAAATGTGCTCATCCTACCATGTGGTGATTCAGATCACTGGCCCATATAGTTGGAAGCCTCTGTATTTGGTAAACCGAGGAATATCCCCTTCAGGTTCAAGAATGCTTGGCTCACACACTCAAATTTCCAAACAAACATTGAAAAATGGTGGAAACAGGAGATGCACCTTAAAGACACAAAGATGTTCCTTCTACATTGTAGGCTCAAACATATCAAAAGAAAACTCAAAGAGTGGAATAAAAATGAATTTGGGAATATCTTCAAAGCTAAGGGAGAAGTGGCTAAGAAACTAAAGGAAATAAACCAAATTCTTATCACATAAGTATATATAGATGAAAGGAAATAGATGGCAGAAGGACTTCAACATGAATGGGAAAACAGATGCCTCATGATCTACATGTGTACTTGAAGAAGCTAAGTACACATCCCCACCTTCATCTGAGGTGGTTTTTGCCTCTGCAGAAGGAGCATCATCAAATCCCTTTCCTTTATCAGGAGCTTTAGATTTACAATTCCTTCTAAAGTGCCCTTCCTTATCCGCATTTCCAGCACACCACCTTTATAGGTTTTCCTGGAGATTTAGATCTACCTCTAGATTTAGATCTCCCACTCGATGAATTATTTTTGTTTCTGTTTTGGGACCGTCCTCGTACAGACAAGGCATCACCATTCTGGTTATCCATATTTTTCCGTCTCATCTCCTCCGTCAGCAAGGCTGAGACTATTTCATCAAACTGCAAAGCAGTTGCATTGCTACCTATTGCAATAACCAGACTATCCCACGAGTCTGGTAGAGAACACAACAAACTGATGCACTTATCTTCATCTGAACTTTTAATATCAACAGATAATAACTGACTTACCACAGTATTAAATGCATTCAGATGCTCTATCACCGAGTCTCCATCTTTCATCCTCGGGTTATACAGCTTTTTCCGCAGGAACAGTTTATTCACCAGAGACTTAGATTGGTACAAAGTCCCCAACTTTTCCCACAAATCCTTCACCGTAGCTTCCCCTGATACATTCAGCAACACTGAATTTGAGACACACAATAGTATTGTGCTCTTTGCCTTCCAATCCAACTTCTTCCATTCTTCATCAGACACTCCCGTTGGTTTAGTACCCGGATCTACTATGATCCACTGATCTTTATCCACCAACAGATCCTCCATCTTGAGTTTCCACAACTCAAAACTCCGACCATTAAATTTCTCGATCTCTATCTTTCCACTGCTCGCCATCTTCTTTCACCACCAAAATCGATCTTGCAGATCTCCCACTGAACAAGGTCTACCATAGGCCCGACGAAACCCCTTAGCAACAAAGGTGTCCCCTTGAAGCCAAAACAGCTCTGATACCAAATGTAGGTTTTAACCCCATACAGAAATTACCTTCATACGAATTCTAAAACATAGAAAATAAACAATGCGAGAGCATAACACATAAAACAAATATACACAAAGATTTCCCCCTGAATCCCAAAACTAGGACTACTAGCTTGATATTTCATTTTTATTCCTTTCAATGTTATAATACATATTTATACATGCCAAAACAACCAATACCATGGCCCAAAAACCATCACGCCCAAAAAACATGTGCAAAAATCATGCACAAAGCCATAGGTGGGTCTGCCCAACCTAACATAGGGTCCAAAACCAAAAAATTTCAGGGTGCTGCCCTAGACCCCATAAAGTGGGGTTATGGGTACACCTCAAACCCCCTGTGACCTCCCCCCCTCTAACCCCCAGTTAACTACGTGAGCTAGTCATGGAAATAATATAACACAACCCATCACTTTGTCCAAAATTGAAATCTAGAACTGTTATCCCTTCAAAAAAATCCTCTTGCAAATAGAAATAAAACTAAAAGCATATATCCATTGATTGCACAACATAAACAAAATTCTTTAGAGTTGTGTAGGAGTGGGGATGTCCATTAACACTTAATGTTATTCATTTCTGTGTGAAAATGAATATGGGCACTAGACCCAACTGATGTAATAAGGACATAACAGGATTTTATCATCGCACTCTCAATGGTGCTTCATACCTTTGTCCCTGGTCCTTGCTGCAAATGATGAAAAATAATTGACCAATCAGAAAAAAAAAAACACATGACTTCCATATATCTCTCATCAGCTTATCACTACCATGAACTCGAACTCAAATGATGTTTGGTGCGAGAGTAAAGCCCATAAAAATGCAAAATAATCTGTACATTATCAAAACTTAAGCAGTAACTTATACAAAATTATAGAAACTATATTTCATATCATTTTAAACCACATTTTTTATGCCATTATCATACTAAGAGCATTAGAATGCATATTATGACTTACATAACATGATTTCAGAGCATAATACGAAAGTTTAATTAACGAGGACATCGGTTTCCAACTCAAGAATTGTGGATACAATATTACTAACATAACAGTAATCTATCCTGCGATGCTTGGATAACAAAACAGAAAGGAAAAACCAAAGGTTATCGAGACACTGATTACAATACACCTATCACGAAAGTCATTTTTCCCTAATAACAGGGCACCAACAAAGTTTCCAATTCTTGCCAATTATATGGAAATTGCATAATATATTACACATGGATGCAATGATAACATTCTTAATTACAATAAAATTTTAGTGTACATAAGAAGATTCTTATATTTGAAATTTCCAGAGTACATGAATGGGATGAAACATTTTTCACATTGACTTAAGGAAATAGAGGATTATTAATACGAAACTTGACCTCTTACGTAATAATGGAAAGATAAGTACTACGCTGAGTTAAAAAAAAAATTGGCATGATATCCATTGGCATTCCTGGCAGACAACATTTCTAATAAAACATGTAATCTGCTAAATAAGATTGTGAAGGACGACTTCAGCTTCATATCATAGACTATTCTTCAGGAACGAAAGTCAAGAGAGGTGACAAAGCTAAGTATTTCCCTCACCATCATGCTCCATGTATTAATATTAACAAAAAAATTCTTTATTGATCAGATCCATGTATTAATTATGATATTTATGTCTTCAAATTTAGCTCACTACAGAAAGGATGGATCAATCGGTGACTAGCCTTCCCATTCTTTATAGACAAATAACATAAAGGTGTAAATCCAGTGTCTATTAATGTTGCCAATGGATAATAAATTGTCGTGTGGGTCTCCAGTATGTTTATATTGGTAATGGTTGTGCTCAACTTCTCATTGGTATCAAACCCCAACCCTGTAATAGACATTAATTCAAAATACGCTGCTGGATCCACAGTACCTCCAAATGAAATTGAAATTTCTACCAACCCTTTCAGTTGCACCATTACATACTGTAAAGCTCCTGCATTACCATGAACTGGCTTTTGTTCAACTTTGAAAGATTGTCATGCAGACACTTGCCATGCATGCAAACCCATATACTGTTATGGTCAAATTAAGAAAATAAAAAATAAATAACTAGACATTTGAGTGGGTACGTGGTCTTGGATAAAATCCACGTGCCCCCACATCCAAACCATTCCTTTAGATTTTATAAAGGATGGAATCAAGTGCCCCAAGGCTCTTGTCTTACAAGCTGCTATTTTTCTATGACGAAATACCATTTGTCTTTTTCACAATCCCATCTGGTTCTTTGTAACATCTCGGTGGTGAGAACATAGGCCCTGTTTAACACCAATACTGAAAATTTTAGAGCCATGGTGCAGGGCATCATGGGTCTTCCTGAAACCCCCTTTCGATTTTCCTCCATGAACCCTACCATCTTTGTACATGTAGGCTAGCAGGAGTTGCACCTGCTTCGCAAACTGTTGACTTATAAAGCAGTACTTGACCCTCATATGAATTGTGTTTCCCACCTTAATTTTGTCCCTGAGAATTATGGTCCTCAACAATATAATGGTGTTATGTTTCTTCCCTTCCAGTTTTTCCATCATAATATAAACATCAACAACCCCTTAAATTTTTTTCCCAATGCTGCTCAAGGGAAATCGTCAAACCCAACTCCGTCAAACAATGCGATATTGATCAATTTGGCATCCGTCTTTCCGATGTTCCCATCGAGCAGAAGGTATGCCTATCTCATTTATAATTGTTATGACAGATCCAAGCTAGTATTGCTGATACATTTCGGCGATAGTCAAAAGCTATGACGCGACAACGAAGGACTGCAAAGGCCACTATATCAAATTTTGTCAGAAAATCTCATTTTAAATTTTGTTGTGTCCACAATCAGAATAATGTCAACAACAAAGTGAAAAATAGAAGCAAACGCCCTAGGAGAAGCTTAGTTACCGATGGTGATGAAGGTGAAAACCTGAAACAATCTTTTTCTGGTGATGATGCATTTGAGATGGAACTTATCAAGAAAATCAAACAAAAATAAGACCTACAGTTGCTACTCTGATCCAGGTGGATATTGGTGGCCACCCACCAAGTCCACTTGGACCCCCACCATTGTTTCTTTCAACTTTTTAGTTTCCTTAATTGTAGCACAATTTACTATTTTTATCAGTTTTTCGAGTCCTGAAATTTCGGAGTTGTTTTGAGGCCCTAAATGATGTTTTTTGGGAAAAATGGGAGAAACATGGGTCGATGGACCGATGTTGCTCTTCCCAAAGTTGTATTTCTCGGATAGATCTTTCTAACGAGATATTGTGCACATCAAACGAAGATCGTATGCTAAAGTTAGTACCCTGGGAAGTTGATGTACCAATTTACCCAAACAGGGCCCACATTTTGCCGTTTCATCTTCTAGGGTTAGGTTTTTGGATGTTTAGGGTTTTCCATTGTTTCTCAACAATAAATAGGCCTTTGAGCATCATTGTAACACACTTCATAGGCATGTAGCTGCCACATCTCTTCTCAAATATAAGCTACCATCCCCCTAGCTAGTTTATTTCCATTTCTGTTTATAAACATATTTCAGTATTTTATAGTATTGAAATGAAGTATTATTTATGCTGCATCGATATATGTATGGTTATATCTGTAATTTTTTGTGTTCCTATTTAAATCCGAATTAGTGGTATCTGAACGGTCTGCTCTTTCTTTGTCTTTCTTTGCATGTCCCCAATGAGGTCGGGATATAAGGAGTTAGAGTTTGAACTGGTCGAACCTTTGCAAGACCAACCTCATAAATCCCGACGTCCTCCCATGGTCGATGAAAAGAAATATGAGGGGGTAGGAGATGCTATCAAAATTTTGACGAAGAGGCCCTCGAGCGACAAAGGAACGCGATGATGGACAACTTTGCCCAAATCCTTCAGCGGCTACACAAGGGCAACACATCTACTTCCAGCAGCTACTCTGGAAGTGCCACACCCTTTAAGGTACAAGTTAACTTTGACATTCCCATATTTGAGGGTCAGATAGATGCAGACACTGTAGATAAATGGTTAAATCTGCTAGAAGGGTATTTTTCTATTCATGATTTTTCCGGCTGGGAAAAGATAACTTTTGCTCTTCTCAAAGCTGCCTCCCACGACAAGGACTGGTGGGAAACCTATTGCAAGTAGAAGGATGAAATTACGGCCTCACTGTTTTCAGAGGCACCCACTTGGAATTCATTCCAGACTGCCATCAAGGATCAGTACTACCCTGTCGAAAGCTATGAGGATCAATACATAAAGTGGACCACGCTCTGGCAAGGAAGGGACCAAGACGTGCCAGATTTTAACAATATTTTCCATACCCTTCGAACAAAGTTGGGTATCAAGGATTCAGAGCAGCATTTAGTACTCAAATACTGTAGCTGCCTGCACAAGTACATCCAAGAAGAAATAGAATTCCTGGACATCTCCTCGCTTGGCATGACATATTGACATGCCTTCAAGATCGAGCAAACGTTTAAACAGAATAAGCGAGACTTTGGATCTGTGAATCCGAAGCAAGGGAAAGGTGCCGCCAAACTGCAGAACAAAGAATAAAGCTAAGGCAGGGTGGCCCAAGACAACTCGCCAAAGATGCAAGCAAAGAACAGTGCCGCGAAGCCAAAAAAGAACACATGAAAGTGGTGTGAGTTCCATAAGAGCTCCAGTCACAACACAAGTGAGTGTCAGGCCAAGAAGTCACCGGTAACAGAGCTAAAGGTTTCAGAATCAGATGCATGTTCTGAATCTGAGTCAGAACCTTACAAGGGGAATGACAAAAGGAAACAGATTATCGATGCAAAGCCTAACACCATTGTTGCCACCATGAAGATCCAGAAGGAGAAACCCGAAGATCCAGAGGAGGAGGAGCATCTCTTCCACTCCCAGGTGTGGGTAAAGGTCTCCTCGCTACAGTTTAGTGTTGATAGCGGGAGCTAAAAGAACCTCATTTCGTCAGAGGTCATGAAGTGGCTGTGCTTACCGACCACAACACATCCACAACCGTACACCACTGTGTGGCTTCACTAAGGATGGGATCTTCGCCTGAGCTAGCAGTGTCACCTTCCATACAACACCAAGCCCTTCATAGATGCGGTATTGCGTGACATTGCTCCCTTGATGTTTGTGATGTATTATTATGACAACCATACTTGTGGAAGCGATATGTTGTGTATGAATCAAGGCCACGTGCTATTATTGTTACTTTGGGAAATAAGTTGTATAGGATATCGGAGGTAGCACCGCCTACCACCATCTCTTTGGTTACTACAAAACAATGGAGTAAGCTCATTTCCAAAACAGGGAAATTTGTTTTCCTGATGATATGCCCTCAAGGAAAGAAGAAGACGGTGGCCACGACCTCCATACAAGGCCCCTCTACATGACAACTAAAGATGGACAAGGTCGTGGAGGAGTATTAGGACATCTTCACCTCCCTCGCAGGGGTTCCTCTGCATTGTCAGGTCAAGCACTCCATCGATCTGACCCTAGGTGTGCCACTGTCCAATGGACCAATCTATTAGTGCTCTGTTATGGAGAATGATTAAATCAAGAGGCAGATTCAGGAGCAGCTGTAGAGAGGTCACATTCGTCCAAGTTCATCGCCCTGTGGTAGCCTGATCGTGTTGGTAAAAAAGAAGGATGGGACTTGGAGACTCTATATTGACTATCGAGCGCTGGACAAGATCATTGTCTGTAATAGGTACCCGATCCCATGCATTGATGAAATCTTGGACCAACGGAAGGGGGAAAAATATTTCAACAAGATCGATTTGAAGTCAGTATATCTCTAGGTACCAATCAAACCCTCCGATGTGTGGAAGATTGCCTTCAAAGCTAAGGAGGGCCTTTTCAAATGGTTGGGTATGCCTTTCGGATTTACGAATGCTCCTGCAACCTTCATGAGGCTAACGGATGACATCTTGTGGCCATTCACCAACTCATTTGTAGTGGTATACTTGGATGACATCCTGATCTTTAGCCAGAGTTGGGAAGAGCACCTCCACCACATCCGACAGGTTCTCCAAGCATTGCAGCAACACAAGTTATGTGCCAATTTGGAGAAATGCACTTCTGGCATAACCCAGGTTTAGTATCTGGTATACATTATTGATGAACGGGGGGTGCATGTGGATCCAGCCAAGATCCAAGTCATTCAGGATTGGCCATCTCCAACCACTCTGACAGAGCTCCATAACTTTCAAGGTCTTTCCAACTTCTATCGTAGGTTCATGTTGGAATTTTCTCATATCAATTAGCCCTTGAGTCAAGTCACCAAGGGAGGAGCGAAAGCAAAATACTTTTGGTCTGAAGCCTTTCTTGTAGCAACTTTGTCAAACCTTCCTTCAAACCTTCCATGTCTTTCTTCAAATCTTCAATGTTGTCATTCTTTGAATCATGATTAACATTTCCTTTGTTCTCATTATGAGTTTCCTGTAGTACCTTTTCGCCATTAGGAAGCTTTTCTTGTAGCAACTTTGTCAAACCTTCCTTCCAACCGTTCGTGTATTTCTTCCAATATTCAATGTTGTCTTTCATACCATCCATCTTAGCTTCCATTTCATTCATCTTAGCTTCAACGCCTTTCTTTAAACCATCCATCTTTGCTTCTGTTACTTTTTGTGAGAGTGGAATTTCTTGCACTTGGTCTCATAATTTAGATATATCATGTTGTATTTCTTTCTCTTATTCATGAGTCATGCTAGAGCCTTCAGGTTGCTTACTAGGTGTTTCCTTTTCTTTCTTCGGGGCATCAATTAATGATAATAATGCTTCACTTTTCCCTTTGAATTCCTTCAAACTAATTTTTCAAACCAAACTTACGCAAAATTAAAAAAAAACTACACACATTTTTTCACTTTGTAGGAGCTCGATATCAAATATGTTGTATCTCTGTAATTTAGGATCTCCAAGGTATGAAATTATGTTGTGCAGTAGCCCTTTGAGTCCTCTTTCTAACCCCACAAATTTGATCAATATTGGATTCTCCAAGGAAGCGTTATGCCCAATCTTCCACGATAAACTAATTATAGACTTGTTCAGTAGAGCGAACTTGTACGAAGTGCCATGTGTCACTTCTTCCACCTTAGGACCTGAAAGCGATACACCGAAAACTACAGGTCATCCTATTTCTGTAATTTCTTACGAATTTTCAATCTAATGCTTAGAAAAAGTGTTATGACGCTTTTCCCCAGGTCACTTGTTTGAGACATAATTAAGGATCCTACAAAAACCCTAACTTCCTTGGATCATATCTCCAAAAATATAGCGAGAAAATATTTGAAATTCGGACCTGAGATTCAGAGAGATTTCGAATCAAATGGGTTTTTCTTAGCTACTAAAACATCACAGAAAAAAAGTTATAAAAAAAATGTCGTGATGACCTGTTTGGAGCGGCGAAACCCTAGAATCCAAAACTCTGATACCAAATGATATGCAACCAGCTCATAAAATTGAAGAAAAGATAGATCAACACCTTGAAAATCAGCCTCTTCGAGGGGAAAACCTCCTTTACATTACACAAATGAACAATTCTTGGATGATATAAATGATAAAACTTCCTTCTATATATAGGAGTCTAATGAGTCACAATATAATCAAAACTGACATAACAATAATAATATAAGGGCACAACAATAACAATAGTGGGCTTCTATGGGGCACAAAAATAACAATAAGGGATACAATGACAATAGTAATGGGGGAACCACTAGTATTATATGGACCTAACACTATGTATGCAACTATGCAGCTATGCATGCAGCTATTAAGAGCTCTCATTGACCCGAACCTGGTTTGCTAGTTAAGAGAAATCAGTTTATCACAATTTATTGTGCTGGTTAAGAGCTCTCCTCGGCCTGAACCTGGTTTGTGCTGGTTAAGATCTCTGCTCAGCCTGAACCTAGTTTGCTGGTTAAGAGCTCTCCTTGGCCTAGTTTATTGTGTTGGTTAATACCTCTCCTCTGCTTACTGTGCTCGGTAATATCTCTCCTCCTTCAGAACCGACTTGATAGCAACTCTGCGTGAGCACAACAATGACAGTGCGCTCACTAGGTGAGCCATGTGTAAACCATGCATGAAGTTGAGTTTAATTTGATGTGATTTAAATATAGATTCCACTTTGGTTACTTTGCCTCTTAGCCACTTACATTTGCATGGCATATTTAATTTCTTAAATTAATGTTAGCATTAATTCAACAATTCTAAATACTAGCTGAAAAAATGAAAATGGGAAAGAAATAAAAGAATATAACATATGGTTCTGGCCTCTCCACCTCGAGAAAAATCCAAATAAGATAGCGAAAAAAATTTCGTTGTAAAAATTATATAGCGAACCTAAAAAATTTAGTCATAACTAGCTCAAACTAATATAAATAGCAGACTTTGCCTGCGGCAGGGACTAATAAGATATTATCGGCCTCCTATGTAGGACAAGTTATCAACTAGCTCAAACTAATATAAATAGCAGACTTTGCCTGCTGCAGGGACTAATAAGATATTATCGGCCTCCTGTGTAGGACAAGTTATCAACTCCACTTGGATATTTTAAAACTTTTAAAACATTAATATTTTACAAACTGTAGAGGGAAAAAGACTTTGAACACATTAATATTTTTAATCTATTCGATATTAACCTCACTCAATGAATCTTTTAACACAGATGGAAACAATATTAAAGGAATCCTTGCGAGTATATACACTGGAAGCTTATTCGCCAAGGAAGCATTGTCGGATGATATGAAACTCGGCGATCTATTCACAACCCACGGATTTCTGGAAATTTGGGCCATGATTTTGTTGTAAAGTTGGTAAGAAATTTATTGGTTTAAAGTCACAAATGCTTATAGCTAAAATTCTCATAAATCATTGGATAAAACGACCAATGAATTCGTTGTTTGGCTATAACAATTTGTAAGAAAAGATTTGATATAAAAGAATTATCACCCAACCATGCATGGCTTGCATTTATTGAACTTCAAATCAGTGAGGTGTTCAATTCACAATGATTTCACTGCAAATCAAAGGTTTAAAGATATTTAAATCAAAACTTTAAAATAATTGTAACTTACAGGGCAAGAAAAGGGAAATTCACGCAATGAAACCTGATTGAATGTTTAAAGGCATTTAAATGTACATTTGAAGGAATTGTAATGTACATGAAAAAAATTGAAAATTCATGGATGAAACCTCGTCTTATTTAAAATTTATGTCAAATAATTGCACTATCTCTTTTTACGTGTAGTTATTATGCTTAAGTCGCAAGAGCCCTCTTTGAATTGGCAAGAACCAATGTAGTTGTTTACATACATTTTGGATGTCCAGGGATTGTTTGATTTTTGATCATTTCCAGTAACCAATCGGTAGTTTTCCTTCCATTGTTGTAGCCCAGAGATCTGGCGAGCTCTACGATGACTTTGGCTTGGCAAGTTTATACAGACATGAACCCTGACACTTAAAGAATTTTATAGTGAAATCCCCCTAGAAAACATTATTGTGGATTGAAACCTGTCGATTGAGCAGACAAGGACGTTGGATTTTCTATGAATGGTGATGTCCACAGTGGTGCCAACAGTGGAGCAAGTAGAAATGAGATTTCCCTCCAAGTCTTATTCGTGTGTTTGTTAATCCGTGCAATCAAATCGCAACGCCACAGACATGGAAATGAATCATACTAAGTGTTGAAATATAATTTCAAACTGTAGCAAAAGAAAAAAAAAAATTTAACAGCAAACAACAAATTGTTTTTTTTTTACCTTTGCGATGCGATCTTATCGCATATTGCAAATCGCATACACACCCTGTTGCCCTCCGCTACGTCCTGTGTTTTTTGGCGATTGCGATGTTGTGATGCGATCCGATCGCTATGTTCGTGCTCCATTTTCTCTTCCGCAGATTGTGAATCTGCAATGCAATCCAAATTGCAAATCACACATTTCACCCTCTTCAAATCGATCTCAGCTGTCCGATTGAAATCAACGGTTGATGTACAGGCCTGCGGCAAATGAATTTGACGTGAAGTGAAAGTTACATTTTGATCGCCGTTTTTGTCAGTAAAATATCAAATGTAATTTACTGTGGGTTGGTAAATGTTGGTAAGATTTTAATTTTATTGTTTTTATTTTCACGGGAGTATGGCAAGTAAAACATATATGTCCTTTTTTTGTTTTTCTATATGCAAAAAAAAGGGAGAAACTCGCCGCAGCGAATGTAAGAAGAATTTTTTCATAGCAGGTTCAATGTAATACACACAGCAGTGTGAAGTGATTGTAATGTTGTTGTTTTGTTGAGAAAACGAAAAGGGAAGCATGCAGCAACGCGTGAGAAAGAGTGTGAAAAATTACACAACAGTGTTAGTTTTCTCAAGCTAAGACAGAGTAATTTTCAAGGAGACAGTGAAGTTTTTTTTTGCATCTGAAGCAGTCCTGGTGAAATCCCTCTGTGAGAGGAAGACCCCATTTTGTAACAACAATTTTTTTATGAATACAAAGGTTTTTGTTTGTATGTGTGAACTCTGTTCTCATAAAACAATTTTAGTTTCCGTTGTGCAAAGAAATAGAGCATTGTTCTCTGTTGTTTTGTTCTGGAATTATCAGAAATTACCAACATTGGTATCAGAGCTTGTCCAGGCTCTTTGAAGGTGTCAAAAAAGTTGAAGGAAGGATTTCTTGTTGCAGCAGCTTCTCCAGCAGAGTGAAGACTCAGTCAAGAAAAAATCCAGGTATTTCTCAAGTTTTCTGTGTTATTATTGAAGAGACAGTCAGTTAATTTTAAATACACAGTCAAGGATTTAGAAGCATAGTTTAGAGTGTAAGAATGGTTGGCACCAACACCAGCACCAGCACTAACATGGGTATCTATAATACCCAGCTCCCATAATTTAATGGGAAAAACTATGACTATTGGGCAATAACCATGAGAGCCCTCTTTGCCTCACAAGATTTATGGGAATTTGTTGATGATGGATTTGAAGAACCAATAGATGAAAATGAGTTTAACAATTTAACTCAGGCAAAGAAAGATCTATTGAAGAGCTATAAGAAGAAGGATTCTAAAGCCCTCCTCTTCTTATATCAAGCAGTGCATGAGAGTGTGTTTCCAAGGATAGCAGCAACCAAGACATCCAAATAAGCATGGCAGACTCTCAAGACAGCCTATCAAGGCATGGAGAAAGTGAAGACATCAAAACTACAGTTGCTGAGGAGAGATTTCGAGAATCTATGCATGAAGGAGTTAGTTAATATTGACTCATTCTTCACACAAGTGATTGGTATGGTCACACAGATAAGGTTTCATGGAGAGATTCTTGAAGAAAGGAGGATTGTGGAGAAACTATTGAGGGTCCTACCCTCAAAGTTCAATGTGATTGTCACCACCATAGAAGAGACAAAGGATCTCACAAATTTCTTAGTTGATGAGCTACATGCATCACTAATAACACATAAGCAGAGATTGAGTAGAAATGAAAACTCATCTCTAGAACATGTCTTTAAGACCCAGATGTCTTTTGGAAGAGGAAGAGGTCAAGGCAGAGGAAACAAGAGAGAAAAGTGTTGTCCATAGCATCTCAAAACAATGGAAAGTTTACCAAATGGACGTGAAGTCAGCATTTCTAAATGGAGTGTTAATGGAGGAGGTTTACATTGAACAACCTCTAGGCTATGAAAAAAAGGCCAAGAGCACAAGTGTGCAGATTGAATAAAGCTCTTTATGAGCTGAAGCAAGCACTAAGAGCGTGGTATAGTAGGATAGATTCCTATCTACTGGAAAATGTTTTTGAAAAATGTGAGGGAGAACCCACCCTCTACATCAAAGAAAATGATGGTAAAATTCTAATTGTTGTGTTATATGTTGATGATCTTATTTTCACAGGTAATGATGATTATCTTATTGAGAATTTCAAAGCAGTCATGAAAGAGGGATTTGAGATCACTGACATGGGTTTGCTGAGATACTTCTTAGGAATAAAAGTAGAACAAAATGGAAATGGGATTTTTATCTCACAAGCAAAATATGTAAACGAAGTGTTGGAAAGATTTAATATGCACGACAGCAAGGCAGCAATCACTCCCACGGTGATGGGATTAAAACTCAGCAAAGAGGACAGCAGCAAGGATTTTGATCCTAGTTTGTACAAGAGCATACTTGACAACCTTATGTATTTGACTGCAACTAGGCCGGATATAATGCATGTTGTAGTTTAATTTCCAGATTCATGGAGAGGCCAAAAGAAGCACATTGGCAGGCAGCAAAAAGAATTCTGAGGTATGTTAAAGGTACAAAAAGGTTTGGCATTTTATATACTACTTCAGAATGTTCAGATTTAATTGGATACACTGATAGTGATTGGGCTGGAAGTGTAGATGGTCGGAAAAGCACATCTGATTATGTTTTTCACATGGGTTCAGGAGCTATTTCATTGGCTTCTAAAAAACAGCCTATTGTAGCGTTGTCTATAGCAAAGGCAAAATATGTGGCAGCTACAACATCAACATGTCAAGTAGTTTGGATGAGAAGGATGTTAAGAAGTTTATGCCAAGAGCAAGCAAAAGGAACGGTGATTTTTTGTGACATTAGCTCAGTTATTTCATTATCCAAGAATTTTGTGTTTCATAAGAGAACGAAACACATTGACACAAAGTTTCATTACATCAGGGAATTGGTAAACAATGGAGAAATTGTCGTAAAACATTGAACTCAGGAGCAGGTTGCGGATATTCTAACCAAGCCATTGGGACAGAAAAGTTTTGAATTTTTGAGGAAATGTCTGGGTATGACTAATAACCCAGCAGTTGAAATTAAAGGGGAGTGTTGAAATATAACTTCAAACTGCAGCAAAAGAAAAAAAAAAATTAATAGCAAACAACAAACTGTTTTTCTTTACCTTTGCGATGTGATCTTATCGCATATCGCAAATCGCATACACACCATGTTGCCCTCTGCTATGTCCTGTGTTTCTGGCGATTGCGATGTTGCGATGCAATCCGATCGCAAATCGCAAATCGCAAAATCGCTCCCATATGTTCGTGCTCCATTTTCTCTTCCGCAGATTGCGATTCTACGATGCGATCCAAATCGCAAATCGCACATTTCACCCTCTTCAAATCGATCTCAACCGTCCAATTGAAATCAATGGTTGATGTACAGGCCTGCAGCAAATGAATTTGACGTGAAGTGAAAGTTACATTTTGACCGTCGTTTTTGTCAGTAAAACATCAAATGTAATTTACTGTGGGTTGGTAAACGTTGGTAAGATTTTAATTTTATTGTTTTTTATTTTCTCAGGAGTATGGCAAGTAAAACATATATGTCTTGTTTTTGTTTTTCTATATGCAAAAAAAAAGGGAGAAACTCGCCGCATGTAAGAAGATTTTTTTTTTTTTACAGCAGGTTCAATTTAATACACACAGCACTGTGAAATGATTGTAATGTTGTTGTTTTGTTGAGAAAACGAAAAAGGAAGCACGCAGCAACGCGTGAGCAAGAGTGTGAAAAATTACACAACAGTGTTAGTTTTCTCAAGCTAAGACAGAGTAATTTTCAAGGAGACAGTGAAGTTTTTTTTTGCATCTGAAGGTGAAATCCCTCTGTGAGAGGAAGACCCCTTTTGTAACAACAGTTTTTTTTATGAATACAAAGGTTTTTGTTTGTATGTGTGAACTCTGTTCTCAGAAAACAATTTTAGTTTCCGCTATGCAAAGAAACATAGCGTTATTCTCTGTTGTTTTGTTTTGGAATTATCAGAAATTACCAACACTAAGCTGGAACAAATCATGCTGTAAACTCATAACATGTTACTTCGATACTTGATTCAACACACACATATATATAATTGTTTACCTAAGGTAAATTATGAAACCTCGGGGAATGATATATTAACATGTTGCAAAGGTTCAGATTTAATTTATTACTGGCATCATGCCTCATTATTTCACCATGGATAGTTGGAATTTCCCTTGAGATTAACCTTATGTCAAATTAATATTTGCTAGCTAGCTCCTTAGAATGTTCTCGACCATCGCTGGCTCATTTCTTGAGGCAACAAGTCGCACGATTAGGGTGCCATGTGTGTAAGGGATGACCAACGATCCTTGAGTCTCAAATTGGACGGTGAGAGTTCCATCAGGGCTGTTCAAAGAAAACTATCGACGCTTCGCCCACCGAGATGCCTCATTTTCCTCTTTCCTTTCTACGAGCTCTGCCCCTGTGACTACACCCTAGGAGACTCAGAGTTCAGCTGCACCATACTTGTTGGGGCTTCGTTTGTTTTGTTTTTCATCGGTGAGTACTTATACTAAGTTCTGTATATTTCTTTTTTTCTCCTCATGGTGTCACAAGAAGGTCGTATGAGTTTATAGGTTCAATGTGGTTGATGTCATAACGTTTTTCCTTAGCAAGACACAGCCATCTTCAGGACAACAGTCATAGTTAGGAAAAATGCTAGGCTTAGCCATCGACAGGTAATAATTGTCCACAGGAATGTTGGTTCTCGTTAGTGCTCAACGCCACAGTTAATAATTGGTGTTTTTTTCCAGTTTCAACAAGAGTTGCAGAACCCTACTGCAGGAAACTGCTCAGGTGCGTGAATGGGTTTTCGAGGTTTTTCATTCTTCTTTAGACTTCTACCCTGCCCAAGTTTCTTTCACTAATTGGCTCGTTGTTTGTTTAAAATTTGTTCACGTAGAGACTCATATCCGAGCATTAATGGTTGTAATAATTTTGCATGTGAATTTCCAGGTTCTTCTTTTGAACGTCACACCCTTTTTGTTATCTTCCAGGGTTTTGATGCCATCTAAGCATGCAAAGGTGTTCTTAGTTAAGCGGTTTTACCCTGTTAGTTACCTCTAGGGTTTTAATGTGACTAGGGCCTCCGGTCCTTAAGACCGTCTCTTTAGTTCCTGTGTTTTACTATATAATGGTGGGGTTTTCCCAAATGGACTGGTTAAACATAGATTTCCTCTTTAGTTGCCATAGATAGTCGGTGTATTTGTTCCGAGACGTATTGTTAGTGCGTGAGAATGTAACAGTGCAATAAAATGTAACAATGTGAATTGAAACAGAAATCAGAAGAAAGTTTCAACAACTCGATCAATTTCAATGTGACTTTGTGCAGAATGTTGTAGCTGTAATGGCCATAAAAAATTGCATACTTTCATCTTCTTTAGTCGATTCTGGAACCAGAACTTTATCTTCCTAGGTGCGAGTTGTAATTTGCACACGCGTCACCAATGTTCGATGTCAGTTGCACGACAAGGTCCAGGCTGCTTTTCGTAAAGTCAATTTACACGTGTCACTAATGTTTGATGACTGTTCGGTTCCTTTCCCTGCCAACGTTACCCGACCATCTCCACGTAGATAGATGTTAAGATGAAGTATATTACTTTAAAAATAAATCGTGGCCATTAGTTCAAAGTCAACAAACCTACTTCCACAGAAACCTAAAGGTCAAGTTCATATATATAGACCTATCGGCCTATAAATGTCTCGATAAATGTTTTGTTCATATGATATTTTTAGTTAATATTAGTTTATTTATTTAATAAACGGGGTATCATTTCTCTCATTCTCTTTATATTTATATAAATGGCCAAACGCATGCTAACTGTGCCTTTTAACGCTGGCGTGGCAAGGTAGGTAGATTTAGATTCAAGTCGTTGTGCGTTTTCTATGTTCATTAATTCTAATTCATGAATGAAACAAAATTACACATAGATGCAAAAATAGAATATCTACCTCAATGCTTGTCCCACAAATAACAAAGAGCTAAAAGATTTTGTTATGGAGAAGTTTCGTAAAAAGGTATGGGGAAAAGAGTTGGGGAGAAAGAAGAAATATTACATTGAGGAATTCAACCCTACATGTGATTTACAACAAAAAGAGGTCATTGGAGCTAGAATTTTGTCCAGAGCAAAGGTTCTTATTGCTCAATTAAGGACCAACTCACATCAACTTCGGTGTGAAACAGGATGGTGGAAAAGGCCTAAAGAAGCTTGAGAAGAAAGGGTGCCTACATTTTGCACCTCTGGGGCTGGGGCTGTGGAATCAGAGAAACATTTCATTTTGGAATGTGATGCATTCAAAGACATCAAAAAGTTATGAGAACATGTTAGCATCAATTTCTTGGCATTGTCTTTTTAGCGAGGCGATTGTTGGAAGGTTGGGTCAGCTCATCATCAATTTGAATCGGAAAGGCACTTAATTGCAAAGAGCTAAAAACAAGGAACTAATGGTTTCATAGACTATTTTTAGTCCTGTAGACCTTAAAATATCATTTCATTTCATTTCCATTCTCTTTCTATTTATACAAATGCTCAAACGCATGTTAATTGCAGCGTTTAATGTTAGTGTGACATTTAAATTCAAGTCACTGCCATCCTCATTAATTCCATCCATTCTAACCAAGATTTCGGAGAATCTAGGGTGAAACATTACTCGACTCATGGTTTTGTAAAGAGAAACACTAGCTTTTAAAACCGGTTGCAATAATAGAGGTCGATTTAGGTAACTTCAAGAAACCCATTGTTTTGGCTCTTAAACCCTCCTCAAAATCTACCACAGCACAACACAAAAATCCACATTTTAAAAGGTTATCATCTATAATAAAAAATGAATTGAATGGTTTGATTTGATGGAGAAAGTATTGGGTCATTGGTTAATGGTTTTGTAAAGAGAAACACACTAGCTTTTAAAACCGGTTGCAATAATAGAGGTCGATTTAGGTAACTTCAAGAAACCCATTGTTTTGGCTCTTAAACCCTCCTCAAAATCTACCACAGCACAACACAAAAATCCACATTTTAAAAGGTTATTATCTATAATAAAAAATGAATTGAATGGTTTGATTTGATGGAGAAAGTATTGGGTCATTGGTTAATGATGATGTCAGTTTCAATTAACTGATGAGATACTCGATAATAGAATGTATTTTAGAAAATAGTCTTTCGGATTAATTGCATTGTAAGGATTGGGTCGACGTTTTCAACCAGCTAAGGTGGTTCATCCTCAGGACAAGGTGAGAAATCAATCAATCTGAGAGAACAAATAGCATGGATGCATCATTGTTCAATGTTAGCCGTTTAAAAATAGCTATTGGTGAAATGAAATTTAGTTAGAAACTAGCTGTTATTTAATAAATAATTAATAATTATAGGAAATTGTCACAATTTATTAATTAAAATTAAAAATTATATTATAGGCTTGGATGACCTATTCAATGGAATTAGGAAAAATAGCGTTATCATTATATAATAATAATATAATAATAGTTTATTGGTAAGGGTGTAGTTCAGATAGAAAACTAGTTTTTATAATAATTAATTTATATAATTGGGTTAAAAATTGTTATTGGTAATAAATTGGTTGTTATCTAATGAAGTAGAAGGTGATAATATTAAAAATAAATAACTTATTCATCAACTCAAATAATAGTATTATTCAAGAATGATTTATAATACTATTAGTTGGTTATGATATAATAAATTGGTTACTAGTATTATTAAATTAATAAATATAAGGTTGAAAAATGTGTAATACTATGACGTAAACTAAAATTTTATTAAGAATATATGGTTTAAACTAAATTTGATATTAACATATTTTATCACATATTAATTACCCAAAACCTCAATAAGGTAATTAAGCTAGAGGAGAGCTCACCTCATTGAGAGGAGGAAAGCAAAGAAGGTATAACCAAAAGCAGTAGGAGGGCAAATAAATCTAAGAGGGAAAATATATGAAGTCACAAAAGGACGGAGGAGTTAAGAAGCGAGAGCTGGAATCCAGCTTTTACTTAATTTCCAGCCATCATCCCTATTAAGGTTTTTGGCATGCCTCTTAATCTCAATTGCTTCCCTTAGTTTCTAGTGATGGAAATGACCAATTTTAGCAATGACCTTTGATTCTTCAATGCAAACATGGTGTTTTGATTTCTCAGCATGTTTTGCAAGGGCAGATGTGCGGGAGCGATTGTGTCTGATGTCAGCAGCATGGTCACTGATCCTTTGCTTAATAGCCTTGCCAGTTTCACCAATGTAGGGGATAACACACGAGTAGGGAATGAGGTAGACCCCTTTTGAGTCCTTTGGGTCAATAGGGTCCTTAATCGATCTAAGAGAATTCTTAATGGTCTTGAGAGGTTTGAAGAAAGAAGAGACATTAGTATTCTTAAGAATATGGGAAATCCTGTCAGTGGTTCCTTGGATATATGAGAGAAAAACCTTAGAGATAGGATCAGCAAGGGCGCATTTAACCCTCAGATCTTTGCTAGCTCTATGGAAGGCCTTGAGGCTATGGAATCTGTTGTACCCATTATTTTCAAAAACCTCAAGAAGATGAGATTTCTCCTCATCAAGGTGGTCATCATCGGAGATTCTTAGAGCACGAGTAGCAAGAATGTTGAGAACCCCGAATTTCTGAGCAGGGAAATGATGAGAATTGGCATGGAGGTACTGTTCCGTGTGGGTCTTCTTTCGAAAAACTTGGTGACAGACAGAACCATCCTCCCTCCTAGAAAGGAGTATGTCAAGAAAGGGAAGGTGACCATTCTCCTCAACTTCCATGGTGAACTTGATGGAATCTGATTGAGAATTTAGGTGCTTGAGAAATAGATCTAGCTTCTCTCGTCCATGAGGCCAAGTGAAACAAGTGTCATCGACGAACCTCTTCCATTTTTTAGGACGGAATTTGGCGGAAGCAAGGGCCTTGGTCTCAAAATCTTCCATGAACAAGTTTGCGAAAATGGGGGAGAGAGGGGAGCCCATTACAACACCACAAGTTTGTTCATAGAACTCTCCTTGGAAACTAAAGAATGTAGAGGTGAGGCAAAGGCCAACCAACTTGGCAGTGTTTTTATCAGTGATACAATTAATGATATCAATGGCTTCTTGGATGGGGATTCTGGTGTATAAAGAGACGACATTAAAGCTCACTAGTAAATCTCCAGGATCTAACTAATTTGTAACCTAATTATATAAATTAATTATTATAACGACTAGTTTTTTATTATTATAGGTCAACCCTTACCAATAAACTAATATTATTATTATTTATTATATCATGATAACAACTAGTTTTTTCCTAATTCACATTGACTAGGTCATTCCAAGCTTATAATATAATTTTATTAGATTTTATTATTATTTAAATTAATAAATTGTGACAATTTCCGATAATTATTAATTATTTATTAAATAACAACTAGTTTCTAACTAAATTTTATTTCACCAACGGCTATTTTTAACGGCTAACACTGAACAATGATGCATCCATGTTATTTATTCTCTCAGATTGATTGATTTCTCACCTTGTCCTGAAGATGAACCACATTAGCTAGTTCGAAATGTCGACCCAATCCTTACAATGTAATTAATCCGGAAGACTATTTTCTAAATTATTGATTACAAAAGTCTTAGATCTAACCATAGAATGTATTTTTAAAAATTTTTATTTTTTATAAATATTTTTTTGTCTCACAAATATATTTAAAACCCTATCAAATTTGTCATGTCTTGTACAATAACAATAAAAAGAATTTATTTAACACTTTAACTTTTAAAATGATTTAGATTTTTAAAATATGTAAATTAATATAATAATTTTAAAAAATTAAATAAGATTTATAATTTTAAGAGGTCATAGCATTTTGACCATAAATTGATTACAATATAACTTTGCTTAGACATGTATAATAACTAAATATTTACCTATTTGTTGACCTAAACCATTAGGTAAATCTACGTACTATTAGGTTAACTAAATATTTACCTATTTGTTGACCTAAACCATTAGGTAAATCTACGTACTATTAGGTAAATCTACGTTTTACTTTTCTAATATATTAAAATTTTATGTTTATAACTAAATATTTAGCTATTTGTTGACCTAAACTATTAGGTAAATATACGTTTTACTTTTGTAATATATTAAAATTTTATGTTTATATTATTTTTATTGGTGGAGAGAGTTGCAATTTTGTTTCGCAGTAGTCTATAACGCGACTTTTTAAAGTTTTTCCGGCGGATTTTTCCGGTCAAAATCTGGCAGTAATTTATTGGAATCCCAAGTTTGATAGCTAGTTTCTGCACAATCAATGGCTCCCAGGGGTTTTTCAGGGTGTTGAATCCAAATATGCAGTTAAAAAACCATTTTAACGGCTTAAAAATCAAGATTTAACCTCATTTCCTCCACCAGATTCGTCACCGGAATCTCTAAAAAATCGCATTATAGACAACTCCTTTTGTTTCAAAGTGCCACCAAATGATTATATAAATATACGTTTTACTTTTGTAATATATTAAAATGTTTATATTATTTTTATTGGTGGAGAGAGTTGCAATTTTGTTTCAAAGTGCGACCAAATGATTATAGTGCAACAAAATGATTATAGCTACGCTGGGAATAGAAAAAAGAGTCACAAGAAAAAACAAAAACTAAAATTAGAAAAAACAACTAAAGTAAAAAATTGAAGTGAATAAAAATACTTATTTAGCAATCAACATAAAAAATAATTTTTAAACAATTAAAAAAATATTTATTTAAACAATGGATTACAAAATATTTATTTAAACAATCAATTACAAAACAGATAAATGGATTTAATAGATAAATGGATTTAAAATAATTAAAAGAAGAGAAATTAATTTACTAATAAAAAACTTTGAAATAATTGTGAGGGGTCAAAGAGATCAATCATGCCCAATTGGTTAATGATACTCTTCTCCTGGAAGGAGGCCTCAAAATTGATTACAATATAATTTGCCTTAGATAAGTATAATAATTAAATATTTACCTATTTGTTGATGTAAAACGTGAGGTAAATAGATGTTTTATTTTTGTAATATATTAAAGCCTCAAAATTGATTACAATATAATTTGCCTTAGATAAGTATAATAATTAAATATTTACTATTTGTTGAGATGTAAACGGAAGGTAATAGAGTTTTATTTTGTAATATATTAAAATTTTATGTTTATATTATTTTTATTGGTGGAGAGAGTTGGAATCTTGTTTCAAAGAATGACAAAATGATTATAGTTAAGTTGGAAATAGGGAAAAAAAAGACAAGAAAAAACAAAAATTAAAATTAAGAAAATTAGAAGTGCTATAAAATATTTATTTAAACAATCAATTACAAAATAGATAAATTACAAAATAGATAAATGGATTTGAAAATAATTAAAGAAAAAGAAATTAATTTACTAATATAAAACTTCAAAATAATTGTCAAGGGGTCAAAGAGATCAATCATGCCCAATTCGCTAATGATACTCTTATAATGGGAGGAGGCTCCACAATTATTGTAGCAAGATCCAATGAAATTTTGGACCAACTTGATCAAGCCTCAAGAGGTATGATAAAAAAAAAAGAAAAGGGAAAACCTCTTGCTTACTTGAAGCTTGAAGAGTAATAGAAAATAAATTATCTAGTGAATTCTTTAGATCCCAATCCAAGAGGAGTGGAGTTCATTAGATATTTATTCATCCCCATTCGCTTAAATATTTTCCCACATCTCTCTTCGTAGTTAGTCTTTGAACTTATTCTATGGGACTTTCCATACTATGAAAATTTCAAAGAACTAGGGAGAGATATAGAAGAGTCTCAGGTAAAAAATTTAGAACCAGATTCATAAAATTGGATACATAAGATGTTGTACAAGTCCATTCTTGGGAAGGGGATAAAAACTAGTTTTAAGAGAAGAAAAACTAGTGAACGCAAAAGCAACAAGTAGATTTGGTGAAGGCAGAAGTAGCTAGCACACTTGGTGAAGTCGAAAGAAACAAATAGACATAGTGAAGGTTGACATAACAAGTAGACTCAATAAAGTAGGTTCGTGCCTACAAATATTCGCAACGAGGGGATTGGTATCTCTAGCAGGCTGGTTCCTATGAATATTTGATGTAGTGGGGATTTGTGTTTCCAGTAAGTATGTGCCTAAAAATAATTGTAAAAATAATTTTTGTTGTTTTCTTGTGAAAGTGTTTCCATGCAAATCTTGTGTTCCATTTTATACAGTTCATAGATCTCATATGTGATCATTTTCCTATGGTTCATAGATGTTTAAATAAGTAAAAAATCTCTTATATTAATCCACCACCACCTTCTTACCCCTCCCCCCCAGTATAATTGTGTGCTCAACACATAGGTCAACTAAGTGGAGACCTTGTGGTAAAATTGCTTAGGAGAAATCATAGTCATTGATTGGATCTCATGCCTAAGGTGGAAGGATATATTTGCATTAAAATTTACTAAACATACAATTAATATTTTACATCATTGTGCTCTAATTCCTAATTGATTACTTGTAATTACTTCACCACTTACATCTCTATCATCCTCTTCTTGACTTATTACAACAATTGCAACAAGTATATTCTCAAAGCCCTTATTCCATAGGCGTAAGAGGAATAGAAACCACCAATTTTCTTTAGAGACATCAAGATGTAAGAAAACATAAGCATATTATTCTAAAAGCACATATGATTTTTCCTAGGATTCCAACATGTCGCTACATATATCAATAGAATATAATTCATTAGCTAGGTCTTTATAAGAAATGCCCTTCTATCAAACATTCGAAACCATTTACATTTGAAAATCAAACATCTAAAGGACCTATAGTTAAACCCAATTGTCTCTTGAATGGTGCCAATATGACCAATGTTCTCTTCTCTTAGGTTTATATTTGTTGAATTGAACAAATTGGTTGATCAAATGCAACATGCACTCCACAAACAAGTTCATTTTCTACAATTTTCAATGTCCACTCTACAATGTTCTAGGTTGAGATAGTTCTATGTGCATTTTATATTAAAACAGATGTCCATTTCATGCGCTCTAAAACAAGACTCCTAATGAAATGTGGTATGGCCACATTCCTCCGGTGAGGCATCTCAGGGTTTTTGGTTCCACCTGTTATGCCTTGATTCCTAAAGAACAAAGAAACAAACTTGGTGCAAGGAGTCAAAATGTATTTTCTTAGGGTACTTGAATACCTCCAAATCATATCATCTCTACAATGAAGTAAATAATAATCTTAGATTGTCTATAGATGCGATTTTTCTTGAATCTTCTATGAATGGAAATGTTTTTTTTTTTTTTTTTTTTTTTTTTTTTTTTCTTAAATATGGAATCTACGACTACAAATAGAAGCATCCTCCATAGACCTAGTGACCTGGTCTAGAATAACATAAATCAAAGACTATAAAGTTTTCCTTAGAAGAATTGGAGAATGGAAAGATGCTTACTTGTGATCTGTCATAATATCTTCTCTCTTGTTGGCTTGTCAGCTCCAACCATAGCTCCAATCGATATAATTAGAACCTACACAAGAAAACAACATAAACCAAATAACTACGGCATCCATGTAGCATTATTCAATCATTTTATTCATTGGATCAACATAGCATTGAGACACATGTACATAAGCATAACATAACACATTTAGGAAAACGATATACTCTTTGTATTTATATGAAAGGGAGATAGTTTACCATCAGAATTGGAAGTTGATCTTATAAAGATCCTCCCAAGTTAACTTGTCCTTCTGTGTCATAATGTACACCTCAAAGCCACCCTAATGCATGGGAATGATAACTCTATTATGATAAAAGAAACATCATAACGGTATGATTAATCTCCAAAATCCAACCCCTAGCCTATGGATGGCAGTAAATATATAGGAGAGGATGGTAATTTAGGAATTCTTATCCGTTTACCAATCTAGGCTTGAGATCCACTCTCGATGGGAGGATGATATCAAGGGATAAGATGTGAAAACGCCAAGGTAGGGAAGATAGGATTCAAAGTTCTTATCTAAGGTAAATGGTTGTAACAACTCCTGGAAACTTCGAGATTTTTTTTATTTTTCCCAAATTTCTAGAATGAACACACCCCCAGCAAGGGAAAACCTACTCTAATCGAAGAGGGTGCAAAATTGAGAAACCTGATGTTGAATGCAGGTCCCTAAAGGGTCAGAATGCACTGGGCCTTAAAAACACTAAAATGAAGCAATCAAGGTCAGAAACTCGGGGATTTGAGAGAGTCATGCTTATGGATTTGTGTACGGATGATGACAAGGTGTTCGTGGATGTTGATTGATCCAAGTTGTAGACCTATTGACCAAATGTTACAAAATGGCTTCTAACAATTTTGATATGCAACTTGATCACTTGGACAAATTCAAGAATACAAAATCTGTTTAGGATTTTGATAATGAGATTCCACACCTTGGAGGAGGGATCCCTATCTTGGATCAATCTATGGAATCTCCTTCTCAAACGCTCGCTCCCCCTCATGAAGCTTTAACCATTGATCACGAAGATGCTTTGAGTGATGTGATCAAGAGAATTAGAAGGCTAAATCATGATTCATCCCCATCTTGGTCAACTGAACAGTTTATGCCATCTCAGAAAGGTCTTCTAAAGTGGCTCATTAAGACACTTAAAAGTTTTCATCCTGATGAGGTTGGAAACATAGGAATAAGAAGTTCTACTAGACAAAATAGAGATGATGTAGAAAATTCCAATTCAGTTATTGATATGGATATTTCTTATGATTGGGAATTAAATTTGTGTATAGATTTTGAACCAACTTCCTTTAAACAAGTTGCTTCTCATGATGAATGAGAATAAGCAATGCAGAAAGAGTATGATGCTTTGATAAAGAATGGAACCTGGAAGTTGGTGGACCCTTGTTTTCGAACCAAACTGGTTGGTTGCAAGTGGGTATTCAAGAACAAGTATAAAGTATATAGCTCACTTGGCAAGCATAAAGCAAGCCTCATCGAAAATGTCTTTTCACAAAAATAAGGGGTTTATTATGAGGATACTCTTCCCCCCATAATAAAATGAGCTACCATCTAGAATCTCTTTGCCTCGACAACTCTGAATGGATGGAAAGTCCATCAAATGGATCTAAAAATTCCTTTCTTGAATGGAGATATGAAGGAAAAAAAAAAATATTTCTCAAACAGAATAATCTGTTGTGAAGGGACAGGAGCACAAACTATGCAACCTTATCAAAACCTTATATGGTCTCAAACAAGCACCGCAAGCCTGATATGAGAAATTGACTGAGCATATTCTAAAAATAAATTTCAAAAACTATGATCTTGATGATGCAACTTTATTTGTCAAGAAAGTTGGAAAAAATATTGTATATATATTGTGGTGTATGTAGATTACCTATTGATGATAAGTAACAATGAAAATTACTCTGTATCCATAAAGAAAGAATCGAGGAAATGTTTTGAGATGATAGATTTGGGATATGCTCATTACTATCTTGGTGTTGAAGTAACTGAACATCATAAGTTTATATTCCTCTCTCAAAATAAGTACATTGGAGATTTCTTGAAAAAAATTGACATGATTGAATGCGATATTTTGACCACTCCAATGGAACAAAATTTAAAGCTCACATCCAATGAAGGAAATGTATTTGAGGATGGAACAAAGTACATACAACCAGTAAGAAGTCTTAATTACCTCACTACTACCAGATGAGACATTTCATTTGTTGTTGAAATCCTTTCAAGTTTTATGAAAAAACCTTGTGAGGGTCATTGGTCTGCTGCAAAATGAGTTTTAAGGTACTTGAAGGGAACTCAAGACCTTGGACTCAAGTATACACAAGTGGATGACTTCAACTTAATTGGATACTCTGATTCAAACTTTGATTGGGATAAAGAAATTGGAGTATCTACTTTAAGTTCTATTATGAATCTTGTATCAGGAGTTGTCTCCTCAAGGTCACACAAATAGTGCATTCCAGCACATTCCATAACAGAGGCAGAATGTGTGGAAACCGCAAAAGCAATGAAGGAAATTGTGTGGCTTAAGAAAATTCTTGAAGATTTTCAGGAGAAACAAGTGCATTCTACTCCTCTTTTGATTGAAAATACTTCTACAATAAAATTGGCCAAGAATCCAAAGTTCCATGACCGAACCAAGCATATCAATACAAAGTATCATTTGATTTGACATCATGTTGAGGCCAAGAATATTCACCTATGCCATTGTTCCTCAAATAATTAGATTGCAAACATATTCATCAAATCACATGGAAGAGAAAAGTTTGAAATATTCATAATGATGCTTGGACTCATCAACGTCCCTTTAGATTAAGAGGGGGAATGTTGACACCTAATCTTTAGGGATTAGCAAAATTATTGTAAATATTGTAAATATTAAAATAAGGAAAGATGAAGAGACATTGGAATATGAATTCCAAAAGTATCTGTCTCTAATTTATATATTAATGACTCTTCATAATAAGAAATCAATTTCATGGAGTTACCAATACCTAGCCTTACAGTTAGGTTCATCCAATCGTGCACTCTCTTCTTTTTGAATTTTTACATGCACATTTTTATATCATTTAAAATCAATTACAACAATAATTCAAAATGTTATATGGCAGGACAAACGTTGCCATCACTTCCTTGTAGCAATCATATACCCCAAATATAAACCAATCTCATCACCACCATTTAACTTTTGTTACACTTTTAGCTAAAATAATTATGTTAAGATCATGCACTCATGTGAATGAGACTAATAATACACCGTTCAACCATCACTCTTTTAAAACTCCACCATGTAATAAATTTTAACAAGGTCACATTAAAAATATAATGAGCATATCTTAATGTCCACGTCTACTTCTCCTTGCATTTAATAAAACCACTCTTGAAAAAATATATAGTTTCTTTCCTTTCCCTAAGAAGTATAATCTTCTGATTTTCTCAATTCAACTTTTCACATAAACCTTTGATTTTGGTACTTTTCCAGAAGTGGAATAAAATTTAAAATAAAATAGATACTTTCCTTTTCTTTTATTGACATCGGGTTATATTATTCATTACAATGAACATTAATATGCTTAAATATCCAAAAAAACAAAAACATTAAGACCCAGGTGAATTTAAGTGTGGTAAATATCCATAAGGGGTAAGTCTCCATTTATATAGATTCCCTTACTCAATTCATTCATTCTTAATGAAACAAAGACACTTTAAGTAGCACTAATATCATAACTAATTATTACACCCCCAAAGGTTGGGAATATAAAAGGTAAAATGATTGAAGGTCAAGTAAACATTTTGGGTGTTTCCTTCCAAATTCATTCTGGCAATGAACACCTATACAAAGCCAACTCTTTTTACTTTCGAAATGCCTTTATAATTTTCAATCCACACAACACGTACATCAGTTACAAAAATAAACACAAATTAGTGAATCATTGATAAAACATGTTGCAAAATTGTTCCTAGTCAAATTTGGATGTATTCAAAAGGACATCATTGTTTGTGGGCATCCCATCAGAGTACACATAGGAATTACTTAGGCCAAAAGGTACATGGAACTAGTAACACAATGACTAAAAATCCATAGAGATATATGCAAACACTCATAGGGATCTATGCAATGAATTCCAAATCAAAATCAAATTAGAAATGCTTAAAACTCAGTGGTCGAAACCAAAAAATAAATCATTTCTCCAATGACTTTCTATTTCATGCAGATTGCATGTTTCCTTCTCCTTTAATGCTAGCTACACATTTCAGATCAAATATAGGCTTTATCCCTTACATGGACCTACACTCAAACAATTGGCTTCTCCTCCTTAGTTGATCACATATCTGGAACATATATTTGGATTCAAATCTTCTAATGTAGATCTCACCTCAATAAATCACTTCACAACAACAAACACAATATTTTAATGGAAAAACACACTACTACAAACACAGAATAAAACCTACTCTTAGCAAACAATTTATTCTACTCTCATACGCTAGTTAGTGATGTTATTCATAAGATCTCATTTCTATGGGACCTCTTGCAAGAGAGTCAACTGAGAGACTTGTTTTGATCAACAACGCAAGATAACCAAACTCTCTTCAACAAAGATTTATTAGATGTTATTCCTGTACATGACAATAATATCTCATTATTATATAGTAACGAGATAACTTATTACAAGCTAGGATGATAATGACACCTACTTGGGTTCAACACACACTTATTGGAAAATAACATTGATACTTAGAGTAATACATTTCTTCCATCCATTCTAATAACAATTTTATAATTTTAAAAATTCATTTTCGAATTATTTATAAACTAATTAACTATTTTTTTTTTTAAATACGATTTTTCATAATAATAATAACAATAATACTTATTACAAAGAAAAACTACTCAATAAAACAAGAGCCATGTGGTGGCATGTCACTGCATTTTTCTACAAATGAATTATGTGCATCTAGTTTTATTTACTTTTTAAATACTTTTAACTTTGCTTCATCAATCCCACTTACGTTCCAATCAGTGCCTACTCTAAAAACAAAGATCAATTAGAAATTTTTAGATTCAAAATATTGATTTTATAGTATCCATAAATTTAAAAGGTATGATGAATTGTCACTAATTTAATGAAACCTTAAAATGCTAAATGAATATAGAAAAGAAGACATTATTATTAAACTTTCATACTCAATGGTTGTAAGTATTTCAATCAATCTCATGAATAGCAAATCAATGTGTTTTTTTCTTTGTGGGAAAAAAACTATAGATGAAGCCTCGTAGAAGGGAATTCAAAGTTTTCACCAACCTAATACTTTTAATTTTCGGTAAGAAATCAATTAATCTTACCACCAATATTTAAATCACAATTAATTACCACGAATTCTTTTGTATATGATAAGAACAAAGAAAACTTAAAATAAAATAGAGTTTTTTTAAATAAAAACATAAATTAAATGTACGTATTATCTATATGTACATATTATTTATATGTTAATATTAATGTTATGAATTCCCAAAAGGCTAACTCAATTAGCAATATTTGTATTTATAAATATGACATAAACCATGAGATTCAATGTTCAAATGTCCTATAATTTAAACTAAAAAAAAACTTATATCATAAAATATGCATTTTTCTATTTAATTTAAAAAAATATTAATTAAAAATAAAATAAAATAAATATTTTATTTTAAACCATCTCTTATGAAATGAATTGTACTAACAAACAAACACTCATAAAACGCTTTATCTTCCTACAACATGGAATCTTACCTAACATTTTCATGATATGTTTTAAAAAATATTGTTAAGAAACAAGCAATCATAAAATGTTCTAATTACATATGACACGGCTACCAAGTTTTTCTAGAGTTGTTTTGTAAAACACAGCTCCATTCTCTCTAATATGAACAAAAAATACATTGTCATAGGATATGTAAAGACATTAATGAAATGGCAACAATGTAGAGTTAAAGTTTGAGCTGCACAATTATCTATGAAGTTAATTAATAAAAGTAAAAACAATATCAGAGAGACAAAAGCTTTGGTAGAAAAGGCTTTAAGTTTAATTGTATGTATATTCACAAAGAATGATGATACAATATAAATACATCAAGCTATGTCTTGAGATAGTTAGTTTATCTTGGACATGTAATCTCTTGGTTGAGTGAATATCTCAACCACATACTAATCTAGGAGGCTAACTAGTTGGAGAGAATCTCTCAACCAACTAGGCTTCAACAAACTCCCAAGTATTAGGAACAAACTCATTATAGAATTGATGAGCACATCAAGTACAAGTAGGAAATATATTTACCAAGTTTCATAATTTTATTATTTTGGACTTATTGATTGTGAGTATGAGGCTAACATTCCTCCCCTCAATCATAAGTCCAAAATAAAAACAGGGTACCATCTCCAAGTCTTCATGTTGAAACCGCTAAGTTGAGCCTCAATGAAAAACTGCCTGAAAAACTACCAAAATTAAATGCCGAAAACTCCAATATGAAGAGAGCACACCAAGAGAAGTGAATCAGCTGCAAGTGTGATACAACTCTAAAAATTCTTGATAACTCAATCAAATGCCAAGATGTAGTGCAAAAGTATCCCTCTATCCTTTGCTTGGTCTAATGACCATCCAAGTGAACAAAAGAATGTCCACAAATGTTCTCAATCAACATCCCAATCGATTATCCACTAACAAATTTTGATTCCCCCTAGAAAATTGTGTTGTTGTCGAAACTTTCAGTCTGAAAACCATCATCAATTCCCCCCTTTGTCAACTAAAAGGAGAGACCATAACCATCTGAATTTTTTTTAAATCCATCGTCTTTAGATGTAGGATATTTTCATTGTTGTACTCCCCCTTTCAGGTACATGAGAGTACCATATTTTCACTATTAGCTGCAATATTTGTCTTTAGGTGAGATTGAATTCTTCGATAAAACATATATAATCATTTCACTATTAACATCCAATCCCAAGGATCAATCCATGCATAATTAATCTTCAATCTGGCTAGTTTATTTCATTTGCAACATCTCTATGATGAGTGATTCTTCTTGCCAAAATGGTGACAAGGATGGAGATCAAAACAATGATCTTCCATATGACATGTTCTTTGACAATGCTGACATTTTTGCTTTTCTTCAACTTTCTCATTGATTTCAGATGTTGTTTGATCAATAAATCCTCCACTAATGAACTTGATTGGTTTTGAATAATCATGAATATGAAAATTGTTGTCATCTTCGTCATATCCTAAGCCACATCGATTTTTTTTGCATTGGATTTCTTCCCATTGTTAATGATTGGCTTGGAACAAGAAGGTTGAACTTGATCATGTACAACTTCTACACTTGAAGTTGTATCATTTAGTGGCTTGGAATTATCTTCATCATTTGAAGTTGTGTTTTTGAATGACTTATGACTCTTCTATTGCAGCTCATCACATTGTAGTTGTGATTCAAGTTGGAGAAATTCAACTCTCATGTGCAGATTGTAGATGCATTTTAATATCAGCAAGAATGGTTTTGTTGAATTTCACAAAGTCTTCAGCAATGGATAGTATCATATTTCTTAGAAACTCTAACAATTAAATACTTTACTCCATTTGAACTCGCCCGCTTGATTTTAACACTTTCTTGAACTTCATGCTCACTTGATCTTAGATTTGAACTTTGCTTCTTTCAATTTTACGCTCACCTGATTTAGTTTTAGGGTGTCGGCCACCACCCGAAAATACATCCAAGTTAATGATTGTACAATGTAATGAGTGGATGACAAGTTCAAATGAATTCTTCAACCCCCTATCAATTATGATTTAATGAGTATATTGGGTGTCGAGTTCAACCAATAATGCACCCTTTTTGTTACAACACAAACTTTTCTTGGACTTTCAATGCATCTTCACTAATGATTCTCAACTTGAATTGGACACAAATTTGAACTCAACTTGAACTATTAATAACTTTGACTAAACTAAAAATGATTTTTCAAACTCCTAGAATTATAACCTTATTACTCCAAAAATTTACCTCACTCTTACAAAACTACCTTATTACTCCACTACAACAAAATTAAAAAATTGTAGCACACCTTATCTCTCCAAAATATCTTATCACTCCACATGTGCTCTCATCTACGACTGGAATTCTCTTATCACTTGTATATATGTACACCATATTATCAACGAGTTTCGACACCACTGTGTTGAGCCCTAAAACTACCTCTCTTCTACATACTTTCCTAGAACTTTTTCCCACACCAACGCCTCATAAGCTATCAAAGATCATTACATATTGATTCTAGGAGTGCATTTAAGTGGTTTTCTAACTATATATTTTTTGTTTGCTATTTGAATTAGATTGTGTTCATCAGCTGCGGAATGCAGACACTTTCTGCAGCTGACTCGCGATTCCGCAACTATTTTTATTTATCTATAGGTTACATGTGTCAACAAGTAAAATGAGGCACGTGGGCAGTTCAGGAATGATTTGGACATGGACAAGGTCCTATCTGTTAAGTTAAATTCGTAAAGGAAAACCTTGGTCAAAGGACGGTCAAACAAGGAGTCCTACAACAATTAGGTCTTTTTTTTCAACACGTGAAAGGTCTGAGACCGTTCCTAGATCCATGGATCCCTCTTGAGAGCTGCAGACTGTCTCCACGACGCAAATCCAACATCCACCTTTTGTAGATTGAATGATCATGGAAACCAAGACGCTGAGCTCACGGGTTTTGTCTTTTACGTGTCCTCTGCTGAATATTTCTCACGAAGAAACAGTTATACAAATTCCTCTATAAATAATGCATTTGCAAATGCAAATAGTTAGTCTTGTTGTTAGTTTTTATACTGTTGCTGTAGCATTAGTCCTGCTGTTGTAATGAGAAGACATTTCTTCTGTTTTGCAATATAAAGACTTTGTTTCTTATGACTATTTGAGCGTAATTTTGGGTTAACAATGTATTAACCAAAGGCCATGCAGAGGGCCCCTGCTGGCTGAGGTTTTGTTTTTCATTTCTATAAAGTTTTCATGCATCGTTTTCTTATTTCCATTGTATATATTTCATAGTTTGTTTAACTGTATGTGTTTCATAATTCATTTATGGTGTTAATCTTTCATTCCTGTACATGAATTTCTAGCATTGTATACTTTTACTAACACTAATCAGTGTGCTTCAAGATAGGTTATGCTCGAGATTTTTCATATGATTTTTGCATCAAATAGTGACATGATATTTTCCTCTCTACTGAACTTTGTTTTTCTAAGCCTTTCAATTTCAGTTATGCTTTGATTTCAGTCTTATTTATTTTTTGTTGTTAGCTAGTTTAGATATCAAATTCTTCATGTTATTTTACGTTATCTCCAAAGCCATGGCTTAACCCCGAAAAGCTACTTGGCGAGCTATCGGATTATAAGTGAAGTGATTTGATTTTACTTTCATTCTGCAAGTAGGTAGTTTAGATATCAAGTTTTTCATGTTATTTGACGTTATCTCTGGAGCCATGGCTTAACCCCGAAAAGCTACTTGGTGAGCTAACGGATTATAAGTGAAGTGATTTGATTTTACTTTCATTCTACAAGTAGGTAGTTTAGATATCAAGTTCCTCATGTTATTTGACGTTATCTCAGGAGCCATGGCTTAACCCCGAAAAGTTACTTGGCAAGTTATCGGATTATAAGTGAAGTAAATTGATCTTACTTTCATTAGTCTGCAATTTTTGGTTTGTTTGAGTGTAATAGTTTAAATTTTATTTCCGTATTTAGATGGGCAGTAGAGAAAGTGATTTCATGATCAGTATTTCATCTTTTGTTTGATTTAAATAGCTGCACATTTACATTCCTGTTCAAGTACTAATTTTATCACTAGCATGTTTTGAGATTTTTTGAAGTGCTAAGTTCTGGAAGTTATCATAATAGACATAAAACCTTGTCTTAAATCTACATCCATACTTGCCCTATAAAAGTATTCTTAAAACTTAGGAATAGGATTTCCATTTGCATTAGGAGACAAACAAAGACAAAACCCCAAAAACAAAATAAAATTGAAAATAATAAAAAGTAAGAAAGAGGTTGTCTTGCACATATAGTGCGCCACACTTCATCAGTTTACGACTCCCAGATTGATAATTAATGTAGCAATTTAATACATACTAAATTGAATAACCATTTTGGCGCCGTTGTCGGGGAAGTATAACTAGGTAGCCGATCTCTTACATAAAAAAAGGGGAAAAATTGATAACTTCTTGAAGTATGCTCTCCTCTTGCACCTAGTGTGATCTGGAGGATCAGAAAAGAGAGTTATTAGTTCAATAATTTCTTGAATATGCTCTCTTCTTGCACCTAGTGTGATCTCGAATATCAGAAAGAGAATTATTAGCCTAACTAAAAAAAATCATTAAAAAAAATAATAATAAAAAATGACATGCATAGAGCAAGAGATTCTAGGGGAAGGTTTATAGCTAGGGCCAAAAGTTCGGTTTTCACAACTCTAACTACTTCAAGGCATAGACAAGATACACCTCCATCCGAGACTCATACTACCAGCCTTAGGATTCCTGGAATTCAAGGGGCAACAACTAAATTAGAATATTCTCCCACACTATCTACTAAATCTAATCTAGGAGAAGAACCTTTCTTCACTTCTATAGGGGAACATATTGTAGTTGAAGAAGTAGAATCACCTGGAGAAGAAGGAAAGGAAAAGACTCTCTCATCAGCCATTAACAGAAGAACTTGAAGACCCTGAGAAAACTATCATGGCAGAAGAAGTACTATATGGGGAGTATTCTCTATTTGGGGGAGGGGGTAGAGGTAGAGGTAGAGGAAATAACGGAGGTGGTGGTAGAGGAAACAATGGAGGTAACAATGGAGGAGGTAGAGGTAATAATGGGGGAAATAGGGAAGGAGATAACTCATTTGGATTCCCTATAGCAAATGAGGAAACCCATACAACAATGAAAAACATTTCACCATCTGTCCTCTCAAAGTTTTATGGGTTGCGAAGTGAGGATCCTGAAAGATTTCTATTTGAGTTTGAAGTCTTGTGCCGAACCTATGACTATATGGAAGACTCTCAAAAACTCAAACTGTTTCCTTCAACATTGAAATGAGCTGCTTTGAAATGGTTCACGGGATTAGTCACTCAATCTATTAGAACTTGGAATGAAATGAAGAAAACATTTTTGGATAGATATCTGGATTATTGTATGCCCACTAATCATAAGAATGAGGTATTCAAAATGATGCGAAAAGAAGATGAGAACTTGGGGGATTTACTTCAAAGATTTCAATACAACTTAAAGAGAGCAAAAATGAGCAATTTAGATGAGGAAACCTTGAAATCCCTTCTATTGAAAGCCATTAGAGATGAATGGATAGATATTTTAAACATGAAAGGGAAAGGAGACATTTTAACTTCACACATCATGACATAGCAGAATATGTGTCCATCTCTCAAGGGGAAAATCTAAAACTAGAAAAGGGCCTAGAGATCCTTCTCTTATTAGAGCAAACAAATCTACAACTGGATCAGTAAGTAGGGCAGAGATTGGCAATATGCTTGATAAGTTCAAAATTGATATTCTAGGGAGCCTTAGTGAACAACTAGAAACCCTTAAAATTCAAAACAAGCAGAAAGCATAAGCTGATGCCTTGGCCATCTTTTGCCCAAAATGTAGAAAGAAACATGCTCTAAGGGAATGCCCCTTGAATGCAAAAGTTGTAGAAACATGTATGATTTGCTCAGAAAGTCATGAGACCAAGGATTGTCCTTCAATTCCTAGGCTCAAAGCTGTCTTTCAGGAAGATCCAAATTCAGTAGAATCCCTTTGTTTTGTTTCAAGGAGACCTTGGCAAGGGCAACAAAATCAAGGATTTAACAATCCTATGAATTTTCAGCTCCCACCAAATTGGAATTCTTGGCAACAACCTTGGCCCCAACCTCAAAATCCGTACCAATCATGGGCACAAGGGGTACAAAATCCTTATGGGAGATTTTCTCAATTTTATTAATATCCTCCATCTTTTCAAAATCAACAACAAAATCCACAAGTTCCAAATCAAAATCCACAACTTTCATTTCCATTTCCACAACAAAATCCAAATTCTCAACTCTTGCTTCTATTTCAACAAAAGACAAATCAACTACTAGCCCAGCCATTGCCAAATCTCAACAACAAAAATCCTCAGAATGCTTACATGGTAGAAGGACGACAATTTCCTACCTATATGATTGTTCCTCTTAATGATGTTCAACTCAGATCCGATAGAGTTTTAGAATAGGAAAAACCTTCTATAGATGTTCAAGAGCAAGATGCATCTGAGGAGGATTCTCTTAAAGTCAATAAAGGTTCTAAGGAAGCATCCCTTCAAAACCCAATCATTCAGAAAGAAAAACAAAAAGAGTCAACCCCCACAACTCCTATAGTTGAGCAACTTGCATCTTCATCCACACCTCCTTTCCCTGAAAAATTACAGATTGACAAAGGGGTGGAAAAACAAATCTTGTTGCCTGAATATGATTTCCTAGATGAATTAAAGAATGTCTGTATCAAGATTCCCTTGCTACAAGCCATTAGAGAGATTCCTATTCTAGCAAAAACAATAAAAGAGTTGAGTTTCAAAAGAAGTAGGAAACCAAGAGATACAAAAAGAATCCACCTGGTAGGAAAAATTGCAAATATCATGATGGGAAAGATTACCATGCAGAAATATGTGGATCCAGGTAGTCCAATTGTCAAGACACACATAAATGGGATAGAAATTCCAAATACTTTAATTGACTTAGGGGCTGCTATAAACATTATGAGTAGATAGACTATGGAACAGCTTAAACTTCCTAATCTTCTTTTTACACCCACCTTACTACAACTTGCAGATAGATCAATAATCAAACCAGATGGTGTGTTAGAAGATATTTCAGTCTCCTTAGATTCTTGGGAATATCCAATAGATTTCACGATGTTGACTCCCAAGAGTAAGCTAGCCACAACTGATGCTTTCATTAAATGTAGATCTGGGGATATGTACATTTCTTATGGTAGTTCAACAAAGAAATTCAATTTGTATCCTCCAGCAAAAGCAATTACAGAAGTAGGAGACAATGAATGGGTCAATGATGAAGATATTATACAAACTGTCTTTACTATCTCTGAAGCTAGTGAAGATAGTCAAATTTTGAACACATTAGAAAATTTTGAAGCATCTTCAGAATATGACCACACACAATTTCAATTAGATTCTAATATTGAATATTTGTCATCAAGGCAAATGTCTCTTTACTCTATGGAAGAGTTTGGTAGTTCTACAGTTGAAATTTTTCGAGGTAAAACATTGAATATCAACAAAAATTTGGAAAAGTTACAACAGGAAGAGCTAACCAGAATCTTGCAAAAACATTCTGCTGCATTTGCATGGGAGTACACTGATATGAAAGGTATTGACCCTAAGACTTGCATCCATCATATCTATATCGAGGAAAACAATAGACCAATCAGACAACCTCAAAGAAGGATGAATCCAAATATTTGGGAGATTGTGAAAGAAGAGCTCCAAAAACTACTCAATTTAAACTTCATTTACCCAATTTCAGATAGCTGATGGGTTTCTCCCTTGGTTATAGTACCCAAAAAGAATGGTAAATGGAGGATGTGCATTGATTACAGGGAATTGAATAAAGTAACTTTGAAGGATCACTTTCCTTTTCCCTTTATCGATCAAGTATTAGATACATTAGCAGGCAAAAAGTACTTTTCATTTCTGGATGGTTTTAGTGGTTATAATCAAATTCAAGTAGCACCCGAGGATCAGGATAAGACCACATTTATCTGTCCATGGGCAACTTTTGCTTATCGAGTGCTTCCTTTTGGATTATGTAATGCACCCACAACATTCCAAAGAGTAGTACTAGGAATTTTTTCTGATCTAATCCATGATTGTGTAGAGGTATATATGGATGATTTTATAGTTTATGGTAATTCATTTGAAGAGGCATTAGAAAATTTGGAAAAAGTCCTTATAAGGTGTAAAGAAACAAACATTTCATTAAGCCATGAATAATGCTTTATGATGTTTACTAAAGGTATTGTTTCAGGACATCATATTTCAGGGTATGGGATTAAAGTTGATAGATCAAAAATTGAAGTCATCTCCAAGTTACCTATTCCAAATTGTCAAAAAGATGTCAGAATTTTTCTGGGATTTACTGGATATTATAGAAGATTTATAGAAAATTTCACCAAAATAGCGTCTCCACTCTTTAAACTACTTACAAAAGACTGTTAATTCAAATGGAGTCATGATTGCCAATCAGCATTTGAAGCTTTGAAAACAAGAATATCTGAAGCACCTATCTTGAGAGGACCAAATTGGAAACTTCCTTTCCATATTTCTACAGATGCTTCAGATACATCTCTAGGGGCTGTGTTGGGACAAAAATATTTAGTTCTTTATGCCATTTACTATACTAATAAAAATTTAACTCCCACTGAGTTAAATTATACTGTAATTGAAAAAGAGTTCTTAGCTGTTGTTCATGCAATCAATAAGTTCAAACATTATATAACAGGATATGAAACTTTTATTCATACTGATCATTCTGCAATTAGATATCTAATGAACAAACCCATTACTAATGGCAGAGTTACAACGTGTCTCCTACTTTTACAGAAATTCAATATTACTATGTTAGATAGACCAGGGAAACAAAACACAGTAGCTGATTTCTTGTCTAGGATTCTGAATACTAAAGAAGATTCTCCTGTAGAGGACAAGTTTCCTGATGAATATTTATTTGTAGTAACTACTAAGACTCCTTGGTATGCAGATATAGCTAACTGTTTGGTTACATGGAAACTACCTCCGCATTTATTTCCTAGTGAAAGAAGAAATATTATTCAGGAGAGTTCAAAATATTCATGGACTTCTAACGAATTGTTTAAAACAAGGCCAGATCTTGTGATTAGAAGATATGTTAGGGAAGATGAAATGCCTGATATTCTCAAAGCATGCCATGATGAACCGTGCAGTGGACACTTTGCTGACAAAAGGACAACCTATAAAATCATTTCTTTAGGATATTATTGGTCGTCCCTCTTCAAAGATGCAAAACAATATGTCAAAAGGTGTGACAGCTGCCAAATAGTAGGGAAACCTACCCTCTCAAATGAGATGCCATTACAACCACAGGTACTCATCGAACCCTTTGAAAAATGGGCTTTAGACTTTATTGGACCTATTAATCTACCATCTAAACAAAAAAAGTATATATTGGTATGTATTGATTATGTCACTAAATGGGTAGAAGCCAAAGCATTATTTTCTGCTACTGAGCATTCAGTTGTTAGTTTTCTTTATGAGGATATTTTTACTCACTTTGGTGTTCCAAGAGAAATTGTGACAGATCAGGGAGGTCAATTCACATCCAAACTGGTGGAGAAGCTGATGGAAGAGTACAAGGTCAAGCACAGAAAATCTACTCCTTACCATCCGCAAGCAAATGGTCAAGTAGAGTCCACAAACAAAGTAATTGAAGGCATCATTACCAAGACTGTTCATCTACATAGAAGAGATTGGGTAGAAAGGCTTCCTGAAGCCTTATGGGCCTACAGAATTACATGGAGGAACACAACAAGACATTCTCCCTATGAACTTTTTTATGGGAAAGAAGTTATGCTCCCCATTGAGTTCCAAGTTAAGACCTTCAAGATGGCAGTTCAATTGGGAATGGATCTATCGGAAGCTCAAAAGCATAGAATGGAGCAGTTTATGAACTAAATGAGATCAGACAAGAAGCAATCCTAAGAACTGATCTAGTTCAATATCAAAGAGCTAAGTGGCATGACAAATACATCAAGGAGAAAAAGCTTCAAGAAGGAGATTGGGCATTGCTATTTGATTCCAAGTTCAAAGATTTCAAAGGTAAATTTCAGACTCATTGGCTTGGGCCATATGAGATTAACAAAGTTTTTAGCAATGGAGCAGTAAGAATCAAAACCATTGATGAGTATCAAACTCCTCTCATTGTGAATGGTCACAGATTGAAAATCTATCATAAGCCACTCTCAAAGGAGGAATTTGTCAATGTCTTTCAAGATAATTTTGCAATAAGGTTAGTGAAGAAGAATCCATCTTCTCCACCAACCTAGCCCTTGTTATTTTCATTATTTCTTAAAAAAAAAAAATTATAATTATAAGCCTGAAAACCAATCACTGATTGGCAGTCTTATACAAAAAATATAGGGCGAAAATCAGAAACTTCTGACGCCCTATATTTTCCAAAAAAAATCCCTCTCGTTTCATTCATAATTGTTCCATTTCATGTCATTTCACTTCACTTCATTTCATTCCATTTCACCATCACATTTCGCCAATAAAAGTCCTTTCATGTCCAGTTTTCATATATCATTCATTCAATCATCATTCATTTCCATCCATCTCCATTCACTTCACCAAGTCATATGCTCATTGTGTCAGTTTCCGCAGCCAAATTCTGATTCTGCAGCTGAATACTGATTCCGCAGCTGATTGTTGATTCAGCAGCCAATACTCTGTTACTCTGCAGTGACAGTCAAATGTTAGCCAAATAATGATGAAAACCAAATGCAGGTATGGAAGAGGAAGATATTTTGAAGATGTTAGCACCTAAAGCACCAACAAGAAGCAGCCAATCAAAGGTTAGCAAACAGAAGTGGTAAGATTCTAAGGTATGAACAAAATTAATTTCAAATAGCATTTTAAAACACATAATCTGTATAGTTGTGAAACCACTGGCTCCATTATGTGTAATGATTCAAATTGATAGCTTCCATAACTCCTCCATGACCTTTGCATAATTCCACCATGAACTCCGCATCAATTTCCAACAGCCTCATGATTTGCTTCCGAATCTAACTCGTACTTAATTGTACGTCTGCATTCCACCTGTTGAACCGGTTAATTATGAAGACGTAATCCTATTTGACCACGACTCTCCTCTACCACACAACTCTGTAGTCATTTATGAATTCGCTAACATCCACTCCGTAGCCTTTTAATTCAAAATTCTGCCAAGACTCACTCTATTTTCCATACCTGCCCATTGAGTTTACGATTGGCAGTACTAGTTTGTTTATACAAGCCTCCACTCCGTGAACTCATTTTCATTACATACTTTGTATTCTTTCCATGTTTGTAACTACTGATCCTCATTCATCTTCCACTCACACAATCGTTCCACCTCCGTCAATCCATCACTTACAATCCATCACTTACAGAGGTATTTTCAAAGCAGGAGGAAGGAATGGGCCTTCTGATAAGAACAGAGCCAGGCGGGCCTAAATTCATGGAGGGTTATCCACAGTTAGAAAGCATATTAAGGAAAGCACGGTGGCTGTAATATATCCAGAAATTCAGAGGTCACAATAAAGAAGTCACGAAGACATTTGCAAGGTCTTTTAACGGCTCAGAAGTTGAGGTTGGAGATCTCAAATTTTCAGTCACAAAGGCATCCATTGTAGTAGCAACAGAGCTCCCACAGGAGGAAGAACGGTGGTTCAAAAACAAATACTTTGATGAGAGGGCCTAGAGGATTATTTTGCATGACCCAGGTATGGATATAACCATTTTCAAACGTGGAATCCATGTTTCTGCTCTAGAGGAAAAGCGAACTAGTTTATTATTGATAATTCAGAAGTTTATTACATGTGAAGGAAGGTTTGGGTCCATGTACATGTACCACATCAGGTTACTAATGAATTTTCTGGAAAATCAAACCATCAATTTGCCTTATTTCCTGTTGAGTAGCCTGAAAAAGATGTCCACAACTATACAAAAGAATCAGGATGACGTAGAGCCTCACCTTTACCATCACGGCCTTGTTAAAATTCTGATTGAAAAATAATTGAAGGAAAGAAAGGACACATGGGAATAGTTCTTGATTAGAAAATTCTTTCAGGACCCAGCTAAAACACCTGAAGGTAGCTCAGCAAGGAAAAGTAGGAGAAGAAAAACAAGTGTAAACATTTAGGATACTCCTACTAGCATAGCGAAAGAAACTAGTAAGGAAGGAAAGTTATCTGAAACTTTGACTAAGGTTAGGAAGCAAGTGAAACTAAAGGGGAAAAGAAATGTTGAAGTTGTCTATCAAATGCTAGAACCTTCCTCAAAATAGGATCAAATACTTTCTGAAAGACTAATCCACCTTAAAGAACAATCAGCTAAAGCAAAGGAAAAAGGGAAAGAAAAACAGAGTGTAGAGAAAGGGGACACCAGCTCACAAAATTTAAGGAGGAGCTCCACACTTAAAGGTAAATTGAAGAAAGTGCAAACTAAAGGGGCCCACTTCATAGACTTAGGAGGGGAAACACCAGAAAAGTCACCAGCAATCCCTCCTGACCATAGCCCACAACATTCTCCTTTTTCTCAACCAGATTTTGAGATCAGTCCAAGAAAGGCTACACCTGAAATAGATCCAACTCAGCAAGAAATGTATGATTTTATTGAATCATTGGAGAAAAATGCAATAGACCAAGGCACTTCATCTACTCAGCCTAATACAGCCCAAGAAGTTTTAATCCAATCACTAAAACAGGAAGTTTTTGAACTAGAAGTCCTGAATAGACACATCAAAAGGGAAAATGAATCATTGAAAGAACAGAGTAGGTTGGATAAAATTATCCATGACGACACCATGTTGCATCTTAGATTGTGGCAAAAAAAAATAAAAATAAATAAATAAATAAATAAATAATAAATAAATAATAAATAATAAATAATAATATAATAAATAAATAAATAGGAAATTGAAGAAAAAAGAGCACGAGGTTGAACAGAGCCCTTATCAACCTCAAATATAGGTGCCTAATGAGGAAGCACAGGATGACAGTGATACCAAGGAAGAAGAAAAGAAGGCTAGATGTATTAGCAGAGGTCTCAGAACAAATGAACTGAAGGGAAGATGGTCACAGTTTTGGTTGCATGAGGACATGCAACACCTTCACAGTGGGGGTATGTTGAGCCCTAAAACTACCTCTCTTCTACATACTTTCCTAGACCTTTTTCCCACACCAGTGCCTCATAAGCTATCAAAGATCATTACGTATTGATTTTAGGAGTGCATTTAAGTGGTTTTCTAACTAGATTTTTGTGTTTGCTATTTGACTTAGATTTTGTTCATCAGCTGCGGAATGCAACCACTTTCCACAGCTGACTCGCGATTCCACAATTTTTTATTGATCTATAGGTTACAGGTGTCAGCAAGTAAAATGACGCACATGGGAAATTCAGGAATGATTTTGACATGGACAAGGTCCTATCTATTCAGTCGAATTCGTAAAGGAAAGCCTTGGTCAAAGGACGGTCAAACAAGGAGTCCTACAGCAATTAGGTCTCTGTTTTCAGCACGTGAAAGGTTCAAGATTGTTCCTAGATCCGTGGATCCCTCTTGACATCTGCAGACCATCTCCACGACGCAAATCCAACATCCACCTTTTGTAGATTGAATGATCATGGCAACCAAGACGCTGAGCTCACGGGTTATGTCTTTTTACGTGGCCTCTGCTGAAGATTCCTCACAGAGAAGCAGTTATACAATTTCCTCTATAAATAACGCATTTTCAAACGCAAATAGTTAGTCTTGCTATTAGTTTTTATACTGTTATTGTAGCATTAGTCTTGTTGTTGTAACGAGAAGACATTTCTTCTGTTTTTCAATATAAAGACTCTGTTTCTTCTGACTGTTTGAGTGTAATTTTGGGTTGACAACATATTAACCAAAGGTCGTGTAGAGGGCTCCTGCTGGCTAAGGTTTTGTTTTTCATTTCTGTAAAGTTTTCATGCATCGTTTTCTTATTTCCATTGTATGTATTTCATAGTTTGTTTAACTGTATGTGTTTCATAATTCATTTATGGTGTTAATCTTTCATTCCTGTACATGATTTTCCAACATTGTATACTTTTACTAACACTGATCAGTGTGTTTCAGGATAAGTTATGCCCGAGCTTTTTCATATGATTTTTGCATCAAATAGTGACATGAGATTTGTTTCTCTACTGAACTTTGTTTTTTTAAGCCTTTCAATTTCAGTTATGCTTTGATTCAGTCTTATTTATTTGTTGTTGTTAGCTAGTTTAGATATCAAATTCTTCATGTTATTTGACGTTATCTCTAGAGCCATGGCTTAACCCCGAAAAGCTACTTGGCGAGCTATCAGATTATAAGTGAAGTGATTTGATTTTACTTTCATTCTGCAAGTAGGTAGTTTAGATATCAAGTTCTTCATGTTATTTGACGTTATCTCTAAAACCATGGCTTAACCCCAAAAAACTACTTGGCGAGCTATCGGATTATAAGTGAAGTGATTTGATTTTACTTTCATTCTGCAAGTAGGTAGTTTAGATATCAAGTTCCTCACGTTATTTGATGTTATCTCCGGAGCCATGGCTTAACCCCGAAAAGCTACTTAGCGAGCTATCGGATTAAAAGTGAAGTAAATTGATCTTACTTTCATTAGTCTGCAATTTTTGGTTTGTTTGAGTGCAATAGTTTAGATTTTATTTCTATATTTAGATGGGCAGCAGAGATAGTGACTTCATGATCAGTATTTCATCCTTTGTTTGATTTAAATCGTTGCACATTTACATTCTTGTTCAAGTATTAATTTTATCACTAGCATGTTTTGAGATCTTTTGAAGTGCTAAGTTCTGGAAGTTATCATAAGAGGCATAAAACCTTGCCTTAAATCTACATCCATACTTGCCCTCTAAAATTATTCTTAAAACTTAGGAATAGGATTTCCATTTGCATTAGGAGACAAACAAAGACAAAACCCCAAAAACAAAATAAAATTGAAAATAATAAAAAGTAAGAAAGAGATTGTCTTGCACATATAGTGCGCCACACTTTATCAGTTTACGACTCCCGGATTGATAATTAATGTAGCAATTTAGGACATAATAAATTGACTAAACACACTGCAACAAGATCAAGTCCTCTAATCACCCTACACTAGTCTTGGCCTCCTCAAAATTCTGGATATATGGTTGGATCACTCCTTTATGTAGACACATAGATCACTTCTCTCCAACACTGACACTTTACAGATCACGCGTAGGCTTCATTATAGATTCATTCTTATAGCAGATGTTTCCTTACGTATCAAATTATTTGGAAATTTTTGGGCGAACAATCCTTTACGCACAATCCATACAGGTCCTCCACACTGGCTAATCTCCATGATGGCTACATGTTGTTGGCTTATCTCCATAGGGATCTTCACACAAGTGTTGTAGATCTTTGTGTTGGCTCTTAATCTACCACGGTGGTTTTCACTGGTGTCGTTGTCTTCGCTCGAAGGAGAGAAAGCACACTATTGTGTGTGTGACTACGCAGAGAGAACGAATCTACATTGTGAAAGGAGAAAAGAGCATTTACTGATGGGAAATAACACATTAAAGGAAACTGCACATTCTAGATGATAAATAGTGCTCCTTGTTACAAAGATCCAGAATTGAAATTTTTTGCATATTTTGAATTTCTGAGAAATTCTAGAGGTTTTCTCGATATCAAGGAGATGGATATGCAATAATGAACTTGATCGTTGAAGCTTTGATACCAAATGAAGTTAATTAATAAAAAAATATCAAACATACAAAAACTTTGGCGGAAAAGGCTTCAAGTCTAATTGCATGTATATTCACAAATAATGATAATACAATATAAATACGCCAAGCTATGTCTCGAGATAGTTAATTTATCTTGGACATGCAATCTCTTGGTTGAGTGAATATCTCAACCACATACTAATCTAGGAGGCTAACTAGTTGGAGAGAATCTCTCAACCAACTAGACCTCAACAAACTCCCAAGTATTAGGAACATACTCATTCTAGAATTGATGAGCACATCAAAAACAAGTAGGAATTATATTTAACAAGTTTCATAAATTTATTATTTTGGGCTTATAGTGAGTATGAGGCTAACAATGGAGCATAGGAAAAAATAAATACTTTTATCCTTACATCTTTGTATCTTTTATATTATATGTTTCACTTGTAAATTGATTTTTTTTATCTTTATTTTAATTTTAGCTTACATCAAAAAGTGAAAGCTCATAACAAAACATTTTACAATTTGTACGTCAAAATTATCAATTTATCTATAACAAATCACAAATTCAAAATATATATATATATCTTAATAATCTAATAATGTCTAAAATATTATATTCTTAAATATCTAAATTCTATTTTGATTAAATTTTATATTAAATATCCTCTATATTACAAATACTTCTCCACCCATTTTAATGCAAAATTAAAATCTTAAAAAAATACAATAATCAATGTGACTATAATACTCCATTCTAGTTCAAAACCAATGATTAAACTTATAACTTCAAATCAAAACAATTATTATCCCTAAAATAAAGGAAATCACGTAACTAATCAACATCCAGACTTAAAACAATTCACAATACTAAGTTAAAACAAAAAAAAAAAATTATAATGATAAAGATAGCTAACTAAACAACCCCTACAACTAACTTGACTTGGCAAATCAAACTAAAAACAACTCGTTTTAACACCTAATAAGTCAAACCATTAAAAAACAAAAACAACTAAATATTTTGAATTGTCCTTACTTTTCCCAAAAAAAAAAAAACCAAAATTGTTAAAACACCCCAAAAAGAACTTAATAACTATAAAAACAATGGTTAAAACGCCAAACGCACTAGCATAATAGCAAAACTGCCGTACAATATATTTAAAAACACTTATCAACAAATGATCCTTATATCCAATTTGCTTTAGATGTCAAACTAGAGACGACAATTTTATATGAACTTATATCTAACTTTGCTTTAGATGTCAAACTAGACAATTTTATATGAACTTATATCTAACTTTGCTTTAGATGTCAAACTAGAGAATACAATGTTATATTTCATATAAAATTGAAAATCAAATTACTATAATACCACATAAATATAAAAATCTTAAAAATTAATAATCATCAAGATAAATAATATTAATTAAAAAAATCTCAAGGGTTAGTTCAATTGGTCAAATAAGTATTTCGTTCTCAGGAAGGTTACAGGATCAATTTTCCCCGAAGCCCTTGGGGGTTAGACCTAGCTATTGACCGCAAGCCCCGAAGCCCTTGGGGTTAGGCCTAGCTATCGACCCCGGGGCTTGATAACCTTGATCAAGCTCAAATGTTTCCATGGATATATCTTGATCAAACTCAAATATTTCCGTGGACATAGCGACCACCCAATGACGCTCAAATGTTTCCAGCAACCACCCAATAAACGCTCGTATAAACCACAAGAAAAAATAATAAATAAATGTTAATTAAAAAAATATTAAAATTAACCTGCATTAGCATTCAACTAAAAACCATAATCAAAATACACTACCTATTAAAAAAAAATAACTTAAAAAACAATTCTAAACCACAAATACCTAGTTTTCCAGTGTGTAAAAAAACAAAAAACAAAAAAACAAACGCTCACTTCCACTAGTCTAAAATGCATAAAAAAATAAAAAAAATCTATTACTAGAGATGCCAACAATGATAAACTATCAACAACAAATGAGCAATCTCACTCACACACATACTCGTAATGCAGAATACCAGTTCTTCGCAAAGAAACATCCAAAATCGTACCACGAATCTAATTTTAGCCATGCCATTAATCCCAGAACATGGTCTCTCCAAAGCTTAATAGGACTATTTTTTATAATCCAATTTTAAAAAAGAAAAAAAACCAAAAAATTTAAGATTAACCATTTTAGTAAAAACCAACCATCAAAATTAATTTAATTTCATATTAAAGACTAAGGTTTTACCAAGAGAGTGAGATCAGGTCTCTTAAGAAAACAAAACAAAACCATTTCAATAAACAAACAACACAAACCATTTCAATAAAAGCTAATCAGTTGAATCATTTCAATCGCAAATTAGAGACTGAAATTCTTCCATAAACCCAAGAACAATCTTTATAAAGACAACATACCTGGATTAAAAGACCTAATAACAATAATACAATGCTTAATTAGAACAATTTGAGAGAACTAGTTGACAGTGAAACTACTTAGTATGGCAATCCTTACATAGAAACATTCAAGGCCTGTAACTTAATCAATATAAAAATTAAAAATTAAAATCAAATCAAATTAAAATAGGGACATTCTCAACGCCTTATCACAAAGGCTTTTTAACAGTGATAAAAGTACTTAAAGGCCTAGTAATGGTGATAAAAGTACTTAATGACAACAATTTGATAGGTGTAATTGACGAAATTTTCCCAAAAATGAAGCACACTGACAGTGAAACTACTTAGCAAAGCAATACTTACTGAAAAACACGTAATGCCAGTAACTTAGTTAATATAAAAAAAAATCAAAATAAGGACATTCTTAGTGTTTTACCGCAAAGACCTAATTGCAGTAATAACAATTCTTAACTACAATAATATGACAGGTGACCTAATTGCAGTAATAACAATTCTTAACTACAATAATATGACAGGTGACCTAATTGCAGTAATAACATTTCTTAAGTACAATAACATGACAGGTGAGATCTATGGGGTTTTCCACAAAGTGCATTCATAGCAAAACTGTTTAAAATAACATCTTCACTACAAAAGCGTGATGATTGTAATTGTGCTAGTTTAACGAGACTGTTTTTTTCGCAGAAAGTTACGGAAATTTCGGTCATGTTTTGAAAAAATCTAGCAAGGATTTTTGTAAATCCAAGTTACAGTTGTTAAACTTTAAAATTTTAGGTGTTCTAGAAGTTTTTGATGGTGTTGAATCCATTTCCACCATCAAAAACAAGATTCAAACACTGCTTCTAAAAGATTTTTTGAAAAAAAAATTCCTGGCCACTTTTGGTCGTCCAGGTAATTCCTCCACCTCCAAAGACAACTCCATTGTAATTTAATCTATGTCATTCTTCTTTCCCAAAATAACAACATTTTCAGTATCTTATAGCAAAGGCTTAATAAGAGTAACTAAAGTTGCTACCCACACCAATTGTCAAAAAGACAAACTAACATTCACCACATAATTGGTTAAAATCGTATGTTTAGAGGAGAACAGACTAACACTTGTAATATAAACATTTTTTTTTTTTTTTTAAATAGGGACTCTCTCATATATATCTTGTGGCAGATACTCAATAGTAGTGATTAAGGAATGAAGAAGCCCTCGTGGACAAGAAGAAGTCCTTAACTGGAATATATTTAGTGTGTTCTTCATGCTCGACTCCACTTACGGAATCATGGATAATCAACACCCAATATTTTCTCTCCCAGAGAGTCTGTTCGTTAGACCTCATCCATGGTCAAGAACGAAGTGTTAAAAATCGATGTTTGAATTAATAAAAACAACCACTGTTCAGCTCTATGAAAGAGAGTCTGAACCAGGAGAGTCTAGCTCTGCAGAACGCTCTACATTGTCCATGTACATCACACATTATATAGTAATCATAGATTTAGAGAAGTTAGAACCATAACCTAAGAAATAGACACTAATTCCTATCATGAGGTCTCGTGAACCAACTCTCACTATTCTAGGATATTCTCCATTATCTCTAACACTCCCCCTTAATGGAGAAGGGGTTCACAAATATGCCTAACATCTTTCTAAACATTTCAAACTTAATTTTTCCAAGAGGCTTAGTGAAAATGTCTGCAACATTATCACATGTATTACAATATACAAGATGGATTTCTTTTTATTGTACTTTCTCCCTGACAAAGTGGAATTGTGTACCAATGTGTTTAGTGTTCTTGTGAAACACCGGATTATTAGCAAGTTTAATTGAACTTTGATTGTTGCATCTGATTGTTGTTGCATCTTTTTGTTCTTCCCTGACATCCTGGAGAAGTCTCTGCAACCAAACTGCCTCACACGTTGCTGTACACATAGCGTAATACTCTGCTTCCGCTGAAGACAACGAAACTATATTTTGTTTCTTGTTGCACCATGTAATCACCCCGGATCCAATGTTGAATGCATAGCCTGTTATGGATCTGCAGTCGTCTACATTTCCAACCCAGTTGGAATCTGTAAATCCTGTCAATTTAACATCAGAGGAATCATTATAAATAATACCATAGTCTATAGTACCTTGTAGATACCTTAATACACATTTTGTTGCATTCCAATGACTCTCAAGTGGCTTGGACATGTATTGACTTAGCACACTGACTACATAAGCCAAATCTGGTCTAGTAGCGGTCAGGTAGATTAGGCTCCCAACCAGTTGTCTATAAAGTGTCGCATCTACCTCTTTAGAGCCATCCTCACTCTGAAGTTTAATGTTCAGCGGTAATGGTATTGTCACAGCCTTACACTGATCCATTCTGAATCTTTCCAATAGACCTTTGACATACTCACCTTGGGACAGAAAAGTTTTCCCTGAATCTCTCCAGATCTCAAGACCCAAACAATATCTTAATTCACCAAGGTCTTTCATTTCGAACCCCTGTGACATTTGTTGCTTGATTTCTCTGATTAGAGCAATAGCATCACCTATAATAATTAAATCATCTACATACAAAGAAATCAACACTTTGCACCCTTATTCATCTTTCATGGTGTACAAATTAGGGTTGTTTTAACTTCTGTTGTAGCCTAATTGCAGAAAAAATGAATCAATCTTTTCATACCAGGACCTGAGTGCTTGCTTCAGTCCATCAAGATCTTTATTTAATCTACAAACTAAATGTTCTTTCCCTTTTTGGACAAACCCCTCAGGTTGCTCTAGATAAACCTCCTCTTTCAATTCTCCATTTAAAAATGCAGACTTTACATCTAGTTGGTGAATCATCCAATGTTTCTTAGTAGCTAAAGAAATCAACATTCTGCTAGTATTTAGTTTAGCTATAGGGCCAAAGGTTTCTTCATAGTCAATGCCTTCTCTTTGTGAATACCCCTTTGCTACCAATCTAGCTTTTAATTTATCTATGGTTCCATATGCATTAATCTTTGGTTTATACAACCATTTACAACCTATGGTTTGTTTCCCTTTAGGAAGTTCAACCAGCTCCCAAGTGTTGTTCTTGATTATAGATTCATATTCCTGTTCCATAGTTGTTTTCCATTCACTACATTCATTTTCTTCCTTATAACTAGAAGGTTCAACAACATTCATCATACTAGTTATAAAAGCATTTTCCCTGTATCTAGCAGGCAATTGAGTCTGCCTACCTGATCTTTTGAGTTTTGGTGTAGCTTCTAACCTATTCTGAGTTTCTTTGCTGGACTCCTACATCTAAATTCTCTTATTTTCCTTCCTACTATTGATGTTGTTGTTGTTGTTGCTCATTTCTGTCAACTGATTTATCACTTCCTTCTTCCACCAAGAACGGAATGTCCCATTCCTCATTGCACTCATCAGATTCTTCATGATCCTACTCATGGAATATGACATCTCTACTAATGAAAATCTTGTGAGTAGAGGGATTAAATAATCTATAAGCTTTATATTGTGAGCAATACCCCATAAAGATACATCTGATGGCTTTTGAATCTAGTTTTCTTCTGTCTTCCTTTGGAATATGGGCAAATGCTTTAGACCCAAACACTCTTAAATGTTTTATTGCAGGTTTAAATCCATATAATTCTTCATAACGAGTTTTAAACTCAAGACTCTTTGTAGGACTCCTATTATTCAAATATACTGTAGTATTCAATTCTTCTACCGAAAAACTATTCGAAAGATCCTTACCTTTCAACAAGCTCCTAGCACATTCCACCAATGTTATGTTCTTTCTTTCCGTTACTCCATTATGCTAAGGAGTATGGGGTACTGTGAATTGTTGTAATATCCCATGGTCTTTACAATACTTGATAAGCTCATCCTTCCAATATTCTCCCCCTTTATCGAAGCGAATATTTTTTATATGCTTCCCTATTTTCTTTTCAATCATATTTCTGAACTGCTTATAGTATTCAAATTTGTGAATTTTCTTACTCAAAAAATATACCCAAGAAAACTTTGTGCAGTCATCAATAAATAGTAAAAAATACAGTGCACCTCCTAATGACTTTGTTTGCATGGGCCCACAAAGATCTGTGTGCACTAATTCAAGTATGTCTCTTTGTTTCCTCTCTACTCGAACAGGGAATTCCTCTCTATGCATCTTTCCTAATGTACAAACATCACAATTATTATGCATTTGTTTTAACATAGGAAGGTCTCTTACCATTTCTCTTTTCTGAAGTAACAACAAATCATTGTAGTTGATATGACCAAATCTTTGATGCCACATCTCTTCTGTAGTCAAACTCGTTGTTGTCAAAGCTCGAACTGGTGCTGGTCTTACATCCAATTTGTACATACCTCCAGTTCAAATCCCTGTAGCAATAGTCGTCATTCCATCTAATAGATCTTTAATATAACAGTTAGATTTTAAAAATTCAACTTTGAGATCTTGATCTGTAATCATGGATACATAAATCAAGTTCTTTGTTAAAATGGGCACATACATGACATCATGAATTTTTCTTACAATACCATTAGGTAAAATGACATAAATTTTTTCACACCCTTTGATCTGATGACTTCTATCATCACCTAGGTAGATTTGTGCTCTGTTGTTGATTTCTTTAAAATATTCGAGCAATTGCTTGTTACCCGTCATATGTGTTGATGCTCCTGAATCTACATATCAGATGTCTGCATCAACATTCTCATAAAATTCTACCATGAACAATCTGAAGTTCTGCTCATGATTATCATTTGCGAGATGACCTGCATATCGTTTCTGCTTCTGCTGTTGTTCATGATATTTATTCTTCTTGCAATCCTTAGCTATATGACCAATTTTTTTGCAATAAAAACATTTAATTTCACATTTGTTTCTATTCGGATTCATACCTTGAGTCTGATTTGGTCTTTTCTATCAGTTTCCTCCATTTTGTTATTGTGGATTTCCTTTTCCTTTGAAATAATTCTTTTTCGCCATCAACACAAGATCTACACTCTAGGGCTTCAGAGTCAATCTTACTTCTTCTTCTTGCATTAATATTCCTATTAGTTTTTCAAACTTTGGGATCTTCTCTCTCACATTTATCTCAGTGACAAACATTTGGTAGTCATCGGTCACACCATTCATGGTAATGGTTACTAGATCTGTATCTGCAACTGTACCACCAATGTTTGCCAATTTTTTCTTCAAATCTTTGATCCTTGCTATGAAGGCAGCAACTGTTTCATTCTCCTCCATCTTCAAGGATAAGATCATGCTCTTCATGAACAGAATATGTTTTGTATTCCTAATCTCATACAAATCCTTCAATATTCCCAAAATTTCGCTTGTTGATTTACATTCTCTGATATGTGGTATGATGCAGTCTTTCACTGACATCTTTAGCAGCATCCTTGCTTTACCTTCTCGCTTCTCCCAATCTGGGATCAATGTTGATCCAGCTGTTGGCTTCTGCTCATCCCCATTTCCAGTTGTCCAAGCACTCTGCACTTCTAGCAAAGTCTGCATCTTGAATTTCCAATTCACATAATTGAAACCATCGAGCTTGTTATGCTCATTCAAGTATGCTTCAATCATTTGATTATTCATCTTGGCGATAAAAAAAAACTTGACAGAATATATATATATATATGTGTGTGTGTGTGTGTGTGTGTGTGTGTGTTAGATCTACCCCAGATATATGTCAAAGACAGAGTTTGTGATCTCCGCGAGTCCGATTTCTGGTATTTTCAACAGCCTCTAGTACTGGCTGATCCCTTGCAGTCTGTGCGCCCTCTCCACGTGGCGTTCGGGCAAGTCTCCACCACACTGCACGCTCTCACCATGGTAGTCCAGTGATTTTTTACCACGACCTTTCTCCACATCGCCACGGTGGATTACCACGGCCTTCCTCTAGTCAAATGTTACAAAGCCTTCACGTAGCCTTCTATTGGCAGGCACCACTAAGCCACAGCCCCCTTTGTTTACACAGTCGGCGGGATTTAGCACCACGGATTTGCAACAGTTGGCACGATTGTACAACACAGATTCGTGATAGTCGGCAAAATAAAAACACGTGTAAGTGTCACAGTGGGATCGACATGATTTATCCCTTAAACCACGTGACGATTTTGCCTCAGGCACGACAGGGAAATCCTTCACTCAGCGTACATGTTTTCTCAACCCTGCAGCTCTGATACCATGTTAAAAAGTGATGTTTGAATTAATAAAAACATCCACTGGTCAGCTCTATGAAAGATAGTCTGGCTCTATAGAACGCTTTACATTATCCATGTACATCACACATTATATAGTAATCATAGATTTAGGGAAGTTAGAACCATAACCTAAGAAATAGAAACTAATTCCTATCCTGAGGTCTAGTGAACCAACTCTCACTATTCTAGGATATTCTCCATTATCTCTAACACAAAGACAATAATCTGACACAGTCACCCTGCAACTTTGCATGACAAGCACTATAATTTCCCCAATGCAAGAAACAACATCTATTGGGCTATTTGTTATGAGCAAGAATTGAACCTATGTTGTTGACATTGGTGAAGAATTTAAAGCGCATAATCCCTTTGATCCCATAACATGTGACCAAAGGAATGAGAAGGTGCCAAGGGTTGGCCTCAGTTCGAGACTTGCAGAGTAAGCAAGCATGGCTTGGCCTCCTACGCTACATATACCCTTCTATTTAATCGCCTCTCTACAAATGTGTTTGTCGCTTTTAACAATTGTGAGTCCCTTCTCTCCTTCCCATGGGGAAATCTCCTATATTATATGGAGAGAGGTGCACTTTTTCTTAAACCCTTGATCACATCCCAAAAGAAAGCATACAAAACCAAACCGATGTTTTATTTGAGAATCCATGTAGCTCTCTTCTCGTCCCTCTTCATGCACCTCCCTAGCAGTCACCCAAGGTATGTCACAAAAAGAATTTTTTTCCCTAGATAATTATTTCCACAAGCCAAGGACCAGTACTTTTATCCCTCTAACGTTGAAAATCATAAGAAAAGCGCTAAATTAAGGCTCGAATTTTACATCAAAATGTGCCAAGAATTCTTGACAGGTTGCAAAATAGAAAAGTATGCTAAAGGAATTAGAAAACATGCCAATTCAGTTTAGCAAATCTAACAAGAAAGCTCCATTAATGTCATTCAAGGACTTAACCAAAGGAGAAAACATTTATAAAAATAATTTTTCTCCAGTAAATGCTTTCAACAAGGGTTTCGAAGTCCTCAGGCCTCAAGATCAAGTCGCACGAGGCTTGTTTTGGCTTCCCTTATAACCTCCACTTTTTTCGTAGGTTGTAAGCTTCATCTTAACAATACAAATCAAGCCTCCACACGAAAGGCCAAATATCAGTGGTTTTGTATGCATAAGATAACGACGAATGGATTCAAAATTCTTGCATGGATTCAACCCAAAAAAATCATTGAAACGTCATATCTCTCGTACATGCAAATCTCGTACATAGAACAGTTAATGATAGCCCTCCGACAATGTAAAGAGCATGCAATGACTCTATGACGTCAGTAGAAAATTTATAACAAAAACCCAAAATTAACATTACAAAACCACCAAAACATTACAAAATTAGCATTACCTGTGCGCCCTCCCGTCCACCTCACCTGCCGACATGGAGGCACCACAAATGTCATATGACAGGTGGCCAGTGGGTCCTACCACGTCTTGCAGTGGGTGACTTAATTAAATACATGTAGTTATGTGAGGTTTAGGGTTTCGTCTCTCGTGTTTTATGCCATGTCTTCGCAGCTCTGTGTTATTTCGTTCGGGTCTGGTGTGTGGTCAATCTGCGCCACGGGCAATGGCTCCTCTCGACTCCAGTACTGGTTCACTTTGTCCGCCATTCTGGCGTTGCTCATTGGGCGAGGTTGTTTGTAGGGGTTCTTTGGTCGTTTAGGGTTTATCTTGTGGTTTATTGATAAAGCCTAGAATTGTTGTTTGTAGTGGTTCATTTGTGGTTTAGGGTTGCGGGTGTGGTTGCTTGACCTGTTTTGAGGGGGTTTAACACTGTCATTGTTGTTTGTTCTGCACTGTCGAGGGTTTACAAATACCTACCATGTTGTTTCATCCTCGCGGGCTATTGTTTGGGAAGGATCCAGCTGGATATTCTATGTAATTCAGTGGTCGACATGCAGTTTTTGAGGTCCATGAAGGTAATTATGCAAATTCATGGGTCTTTTTTTTCAATTTTTTTTTAGGTTTTTTCCCAAATTCAAAATTTTCCCTGTGTTTGCAAGTTTGTGTTGCAGATGGTTGTTGCAAAAGAGGTGTGGTTACGTTTGGGGGACGTTTGGACATGCCAGTGGCTTCTGCGTCTCTCCTGGTAGGATTCTAAATCCTACCAGCCACTATGTTCTTCAATAATTAAATTCGTTGTCTGGAATTTTAGAATTTAGCTATTGTGTTCTTCAACACTTAAATTTGATGTCTGCAATTTGTGAATTTAGCTCTATTTCCATTGTTGTTGTCTGGAATTTGGGAATTTGGGAATTTGAAGGTTTTCCCCTACATTAATCAAGAAACACTTAAATTTGTTGTGAATTATTTCCCTATGTTTACATTTTCTCTCAATTCCTGCCCTCAGTTACAATTTATGCCCTCTATGATTATTTCTCTGCTTGCTTGTTTCGTATATAGTCTTGTTTTTAGGGTTTAGGGTTTGTTCCTTTGTTCCTACTTTTGAGTATTCATTTGTTCCTCCTTTAAGTTGGCAGGTAGGCGGGCAGGTATTGTTGGTGTCCAAGTATGAATCATGCAATTCACCCAATCCAAATTTAGTTGTCAACCCGGGGTTCTACCAGTTGTTTCAAGAATATCGTACACTGTATGTGCAGGCCATAGTTTCCCTACCCAACATTGAACATTAACTATAAATTCATCAATGTGTAACAACAAGAAATATTGTAATAGCAAATAAGAGTAACAACAAGTGCTAACTGTAATAGCAATAAGAGCAATAGAAGTAAGGATTCACAACAACGCACTGATAAAAATTCACAACAATAATAAACTCACAGAAATAAACCTAACACACATCTAATCTAGCATCACCTGGTCAGGAGAGTGGGCCCAACTCCCTGATCAGGGCTGTGGTAAGATCATTAAATCACGATATGCTCAAAAGATCAACTTGTTGTTACTAAAAAGGAATATTACAAGTAAGTTTTTATAGATTAAAAGTTAGAGTATTTCTCTTGTAACCTTAACGACTCTTCACAGCGATAGCTTTCATAGGTCGAAACTCTACTTTACACAATTTGTCAATAATACAGCTCCTAAAATTACGACACTATCTACCCTTAATTACATGGTGGTTTCCAGAATGAAACAGAATGTTAAAAGATAGCATTGTGTCAATCTAAATATTGATTCACCGTTGCAGCTAGTATTCAAGGATAACGCTGCCAGCTTTGATAGCATCATTCAATTAATCACAATCCTAGTCATTCTCCCTTTAAATCTACAGAAATAACTGAATTAGAAATCCACTTAGGTAATAATCCCTTACGACTATGCTTCATTGACCAATAATCTGTGAAGACATTATGAGAGTTTTACCTGTGCATTTTAAGAGATCGATTAACCACTAGTGGCATGAAATGGATAAAAAGAACAAGGTAAAAGGGTGAGTAAAAGTATGAAAATCTAGACACCAACATCTCCCCCCAACTGGCCTTACTACACATCCTCACGCAGTTCATCGTCTGTGCAAGTCTGGGTTAGAGTTGCAATGATCAACGTGAAGTTGTGCAAGATCATATTTTGCAGACATCTTTGTTCCCCAAGGCTTATACCCATCTGTCTGGATGAATTCTTTCCAACAATCCTTGCTTACCTCGTAATCTGGAGTGTACGGATCAACTAGAAGCCATATGATGGGAAATCAAAACCTCAAACCCATCCATCAGACCCCACGAAGACGCATGCACACAATATACTGGGGTACCCTTCTTAGAGCCTGACCAAAATTGGGGGACCCAAAAGGCTCACATATCCTAACAACTGATGACGAGAGCATACACCATTTCTGGTAGTTATCCTGGGCGTCCTCCTGACTAGTGAAGATCTGTTTTGTGCATATATCAACGTACCATTGCTGAGTTGCCAACATCTGTTCTTTTTATCCCTAAATCCCCAAGAGGGTTTCATGTATTTTTAAACATTCACAGACTGACAATTCTCCATCTGAATGATGAGTGGCTTATTTTCCTGATTTTCTTCAAACGTGTCAAAGGCCTTCTTCCATTTAACATGGTTGAATGTGTAGGAGGTAAAGGCTCTCAGTTGAATTTCTCCTACATATGGCACTCGTATAAATGATTGATCATTTCCTAGGAAGTAGTTATGCATGTACAACTTGCACATCAAATGTTGATCCAAAATATCGTGGCATCTCATGATGCGTAGAAACTACATTGAATCTTCCATATCATGATTGAGATCTTGGTGGACACTTTATAAACAAAATAATAGATATTGTTCATGGAGGAACAAGGTATAGCTATGAGCAGGGGGCAACAAGCCATTGCCTATTGTGCCAAGGTAAACATCTCTTCCTTATCGGCCTTTAATAGCTTCAACTATTCTTCCAGTCCCTCAATTTGGTTTTGTTGTTTCTCTTGCTTCCACTTTTCCTTTTTTATATTTTCTATGTAACCTGAGACTGTTTTTGCAGCTTTCTCATGAGTTTTCCTTATTCCTTCCCGATGTGCTTCTAAAGGAATGGTCCCTCATTGAAAGCGAGTTGTCGTAGCATGCCACTTCTGAATTTATGTTGATATAATAAACTCTCACACCTCGATCATATCAAAAAACATCTATGTCTATGTAGCCTCTAAAGTCGTTGGCCTGTCTTTGGTCTGTGATGCCACTGAAACAGTATTAGGTTAGGGCTTCACAATAGTTTTCTTGTGCTTTCTCACTTTTCTTCGTAAGCGCCTCAACCATTTCCTCAGTTTCATGATTCCTATTTTCAACTGCATATTCTCTTTGAATTATGCCTAATATATTTCCTTAAGAAGGGGTCTCCTTCTTGCACATTTCTCGATAAACTCTTGTTTCGTAGCTACTTCTTCCACAAGTCTCACAGATAGTCCTGGGTTTGGCGGGTTGACGTTGACAAAATCGTCAACCGGTTCTTGCTTTACTCTGATTTTTTCCATTTGTTCGTTGACTCGGGGAATAGTCCCATCATCTCCTTCTTCAGGTCTCAGGACCTCTATGTCTTCCCTCTGTGCTTATGGATTCACTGTAGGGTATTGTGGGGTAGTGTATTTGACAACCTCCTCTTGTAGTTGCTCCGTTGTCCAACCATCCTCTTCCACCTATACAAGAATAGTTCCTAGCCCTTATTGGTTAAGAAACATCCTCTTCCATTTTCTCGGGAATGGGTTTTAACCCTTGCGAGTTAGTCTGATCAGCGGTGTCCTCTCCCATCTGCTCAGGAATGGTTTCTAACCTTTGCAGGTTAGTCTTATCAGCAACATCCTCCTCCATCTACTCAGGAATAGTTTCTAACCCTTGCAGGTTAGTCTGATCAACAACATCCTCTTGCATCTGCTCAAAAATGGTGTTGTAGAAGTAGTACCAGCCATAGATTCTTCATTTTGTCCATCAGTTGGCACTGGTTCTTGTGTGACAGTGCCGACCTCCAACCCTTCAATTTTCTCAATTATTTCACCAATCGAAATTGGTTTTTAAATAACCATGTGGATAATGATGCCCTTATCTTTCCCAACAAATTTTAGGATCGTGGAAGAAGCTTCTTCTTTCTCTTGTGTCTAGTGGAATGGGTTTTCCTTGCCCCTCTTGGAAAAGATGCAAGAAAAGGAGAATGAGTAATAATTTCATCAATTTTTGTTCTCTCAATGCCTGTTGACATAGGCCCTCCTTCCTCTTCTTCTATGTCCACTGGTTGTTCTATGCTCCGTTTTCTTAATGCCTGTCGACTATGGCCCATGATTCCCCCAAAGGTTCCACATTCATTTGAATAGGTGGTGTTAGTTCTTGTGTGACAACACCACCTACATTTTCAACCACAAGGTCTTCAATTGTTTGAACAGGTGGTGTTGGTTCTTGTATGTTAGCACCACCTACGTTTCCGACCAGAAGTTCTTCGATTGCTTGGACATATGGTGCTGGTTCTTGTGTAAGAGCACCACCTACATTCTCAACCAAGATTTCTTCAATTTTTTGAAAAGGTGGTGGTTCTCCTCTTAGATTGGCAATCGACATTGGTTCTTGTGGAGCAATGTTGACTGCACTCTCTTCTATCTCCATTGAATCTATCTCTATTGGGCCAACAGGCGATGCTGGAACTACGTTATTTGTGGCCTCTTCTTCCACTGCTACATCTTCTTCCTCCTCCACTGCAAGAAACATACTCGTAATTTCTTCCTCTGCTAGTTCGGTGAATTGTGGCGAAGCCACAAAGGTTCGAGATAGAGCATGCACCACCAGTGATCTAACCAACCCATGATTTGTGAGAACTGCTAATGGTTCTCGAGACCCGCAGGCAGATTGCGCCATTAAGTGGAGGTTTCTCCATAGGAAGTATGGCACATCTAAATCATGAACCTGTGCATGCCGAAATCGAAGGCATGGAAAGAGGTTGAAATGATACTTAAACAATGTAGAGAAATGACCTTCACATGTAACATACCTCATAACAAAATACACCACCTCACCCCATGGATATGGCAAAGATTTACAATCATACCCTCTTCCTTTCAAGACGCTTTCTACCCAGCCTGCAAAAACAATTCCAGAAACTCTGACAAAGGAGACTTCCAAGAGAACCATTTCTGACCTCCTCGTTGTAATCCTCTAGCAATTGAAATAGATTACTCTATGACAAAAATATCCAATCCACGAAATCTAGAATGATTCCCTTCCAGGTTTAACGCAAATTCCACTATGATGGCTTCATCAAATCCTTGCAGCCTCTCAAAATACACATGCCACCCTACATCCAAGAAGACTTGCCAAACATCTGCATGGCATTGAACCTACTCTATACTCTCTGGTTTTTGTCTCACAGCCTATCCACCCATCCTGCAATGGCTCTGTAACAACACTTCGAAGCAACAACAGACCGTCGAGAAGGATTGCCGGCAAGTAGATTTGCAGTGAGAGTTGTGATAGTGATGGGGCGCAGTGAGAGTGAAAATCGGGAGGATAATGGTGAAATATGGAAAAATCGTGGTAGATAATGGATGATAATGGACATTAATAATGGTAATTACTTTGCAACATTAGAAAGGACCGTTCATTAGTACAACAGTACTAAATTTGAGTCCCGATGCATATGGGTATCTGTAGGAATTTACAGGGTAAGTTCCTCAGACAGAACACCAGAAGGACACCGCTCACAAACAGATCACAGATCAATACACCAGTATTTTGACGTGGTTAAAACCCTCAGAGAGGGAAACAGTCCACGGCCTGCGCCAACGTGGCTTCTACAGGCAATTTATTAATAAAAGAATGAAAATTTACATAAGCTTCTCTCATGCACGGTTAACCTACAAATGACCCTCCATGCGCTTTAAATAGAATTCATGGACCAATCGGGTGTCAAGCCCCGGATCAAGTGTCGGTAATACCGAGGAGAGAATGAACCGTCGGATCACTACATATCGTGACCGTCGGATTGTAAGTTACAAAATGTACAACGGTAAAGAAACACACTTTACCTAACTCTAACCTAACTCTATACTAGACCAAGTTGACTTAACTATTCCTATGTGTCGGAATATCCTAACATCCCCCCTTAAGAACAACTTGGGATAGGATTGAAGGATTTACAAATATGACACAATAGGAGAAGGAAGAAGGCACTAGAGCCTATCCCCCCTTAGTGACAACTTCCTGAACTCCAAGCATATATCGAAGTTTAGTGAACTTCGCCTCTGTGAGAGCCTTTGTGAAGATGTCTGCAACCTGATCATCTGTTGAAAAATATTGCACTTCAAGAACATGGTCATGAATGAGCTTTCTGATGAAGTGCATGTGAAGTTCAATGTGTTTGCTGCGCTGATGTTGAACTGGATCTTTACAAAGCTGAATGGCACTTTGATTATCACACCAAAGTGTAGTCGGATGCTGCTGCTCAAAGCCAAATTCTGATAGGATCTGACGAAGCCACAAGGCTTCCTTACTAGCTTCCACGGCACCACGATACTATGCTTCTGCTGACGAAAGAGAAATGGCAGCCTGTTTCTTACAAGCCCATGTAATAGGTCCTGAACCAAGAGTGAAGACATAACCGGCAGTAGACTTCCGATCATCAGGGTCACCCGCCCAATCAGAATCAATGAAACCAAC
>APFE031129063.1:0-16094 GCA_000404065.3 Pinus taeda
GATATCTTCATGATTTACTTGCCTGGGGATGTATCCTTTTTCATCAACCACTACGTCAATGTTGTCAACAATTCTTCCAAGTCTTTTATTATAGCACTTATATGCTTTGCTGTAGGGAGAATATCCAAGGAGAATGCCTTCATATGCTCTAGGTTCAAGTTTGCCAAGATGTTCATCCGTATTCTTAATATAGCATTTTCTCCCAAAAATTTTGAAATGCTTTACCGAAGGAGTTTTACCATACCAGAGCTCATGTGGAGTTTGAGTGTTGTTCACTCGGAAATTTGTTTTGTTGAGAATAACAACCGCAGTATATGCAGCTTCACCCCATAAGGTTGCAGGAGTTGCAGACTCATCAAGCATAGCACGGGCCATTTGTTGGACAGTTATGTTCATCCTTTTCATCACTCCATTTTGCTGAGGAGTCCTCGTTGTAGAGAATTCCCTTCTTATTCCATGCTCTTCACAGAAATCGAAAAATTCATTTGAGGTAAACTCCCCACCTCTGTCGGATCTGAGACATTTAATTTTGTAATCTGATTCATTTTCAACCAAGGCTTTGAAGGATTGGAATTTTTCGAATGCTTCGTCCTTATGCTTCATAAGTCCTAACCAAACCATCTTGGAGAAGTCGTCAATGAATAATATAAGGTATTCTTCTCCTCGAGGTGACCTTCTCCTAAATGGACCACATACATCTGTATGAACTAGCTCAAGAGGCCTGCTGGCTGATCCTTCCTTCTCAGGGAAGTTAGTTCTGGTTTGCTTCCCAAACTGACATGATTTGCATATGGTGTTGTCTGGAATTTTGATGTCTGGAAGACCACGAACTGCCTGGTATATGCAAGCTTTCCTTATTTGTGAAAAGCTTAGATGCCCCAACCTCCGGTGCCATAACCAGTTTTCATCATTCTTGCTCAAATAACATTGTTGTTCTCCTTCTTCAAATATGTATAGATTGTTTGGAGTTCTTTTGCCTTTGAATACTGTTCTTCCTGTATCAAGATCACGAACCTTGCACCCATCTGATCGAAATATCACCTCGGTCCCATTATCGCACATCTGACTGACACTCAATAAATTATGTTTCAAGCTATCAACATACAGAACATTACCAGCTTTGACATCCTCTTTTAACTGAGCAATGCCTTTTCCTTTTATGGCTGCTGGGGTATCATTTCCAAAAGAAACTTTCTTTCCCTTTTCTAAAGCAGTATATGATTCAAGTTTTTCTTTATCACCTGTCATATGCTTCGAACATTCGCTGTCGACGTACCATTGATTTTCTTGTCCGTCCGCATATAAGGCTATCCCACATCTTTTTGGTTGTGGTTCCTTGATTCTCCATGTTTTGGCACTTGAGGTTTGTTCCTTCTAAGTTGTCTTCCAAAACCTGCACCTGCATTCAGAATCTTCATGACCAAAATTATTACAAATAGAACATTCAATTTCACTTTCAAGGGCGGAAACGTTGTTATAGGTCCTCTTTGTGATTGCAAGCATACTTCTTTCTTTTTGAGCTTCTCTAGTCATGATTGTCTTATAGGCAACACATTGAGATGCTTTGTGACCAAAGTTATGGCAAGAGAAACATTGGCCATTGAAGAAATTCCTACGACTATCATCCAATTGATTATAGTTTCTACTGCCATCCATTCTTGAAGAAAATTGGGAAGATTTTACCTGTGGCTGGTTGTAGCATCTGTTTGTCCTTAAGGTAGCATGCCCCCGATTTTCATGATAGTCTTTGTTTGTCCTTGAAGAAAACTGTCCCTGATTAACCTGATGATTTATATTAGGCCTTTGCTCACTCCTTCTTGCTGCATCAAGATAAATTTTAGAGGTGGAAGCTTGAGATGCTTCTCCATTATACCCCAGACCTATCTTGATTAGAGGGGAACACTGCACACAGATAATCTCATCCAAGGTTTCAAATCCTTTAACAAATTTAAGATTAAGGGCATTTTCTTTCTCAATTTCTTTTCTAAGGCCAACAATTTCACATTCTAACTTCTCAAGAGATTTTTCTTTCTCATCAAGTTGAGATTGTAAAGAGTCAATGATCACATTCCTTTCATCTAAACATCTTTTCAGTCTAGTAATATCATCATAAAAACCATCCACATCTATAGCATCCATGTAATCATCATCTTCAAATTCCATTAAAAGCTTATAGTGGTTACCTCGTTCATCTTCATCGCTATTTGATAGTCCATCACTATCTTCATGACTATAGTAGCTTTTCTTATTTGCATTCTGTTTCTTGTTCCATCTAACAGGTTCCTTCCCCTTGTCAATCTTATCTTTGTGAGGACATTTGGCAGCATAGTGACCTACTCTTCCACAAGAAAAGCATTTGAATGGTAACTTACCTAAAAAACGTCTAGTGCCCCGTTGAAGATTTTTGACAAAATTTGATTCTTCTTCTTCTTCTGATATGTGTCCAGACTCATAATAGTTTCCTTTACCAGAAGCCTTGAAGGCAGCTTGTCTCCTGTCTGATGGTCCACCTTTCCTCATTTCTTAAGCAATCAGAATTCCATGTAGCTGAGACATTTTAAGGTCTTGAAGCTTTTCCTTTTCTTCTATAGCAGAAACTTTAGACTCAAACCTAGGGGACAAAGATCTTAGAACTTTTTCAACTACAACAGCCTCCTTTACTTCTTCACCCAAAATTTTCATACAATTTACAATCTCATCTACACGAAGAAAATAGTTACCCACACGTTCATCATTATACATTCTGAGATTTTCATACTGAATTCTGAGAGTTTGGAGTTTTGCCCTTTTTACCTGTTCATCTCCTTCATAACTCAGAACAATCTTGTCCCATATTTCCTTAGCAGATTTATACTGCATGACTTTGACAAATTCAGATTGTGATAGACATCCCAATAGAGTATTGACCGCCTTTGCATTCGTTTCATATTTCTTCTTCTCAACTGGATCTGTGGGAGTTGATGCTGGAAAAGTATACCCTGTATCGATGATATCCCATACTTCAGCACCCAGAGATTGAAGATAGGCAGTGACTCTTACCTTCCAATATACGAAGTTTGTCCCATCAAAAACCGGTGGCCTGATTGATGCTTCCCTCTCGTAGTTGCTCATGATGAAAGATCTTCCTTCAAGCGATCAAGCTTCTTCAGAAGGACCTGCTCTGATACCAATTGTTGGAAATAATACTGAGAGGGGGGGTGAATCAGTATTATCAAGTCAAATAATTCTTTTCCAAAAACCAAATTGTATACGCTACTTCAGTTAATTCAACACACGTATATACGCAACTATTCAGAAGTAAAATTGCGTATACAAAGCAAACTTTTAATTTACTTAAACTTTCAGATGATGATTGTTAATTTGAGATGCAACATCAAATAACCAGTAACCAGAGACAGTAAAACAGAGCAGAAAGACAATCACACATAAGAACACCAGATATAAGGTGGAAACCTAATGTTGGTGAAAACCACCTGCTGCAATTCGTCTTTATCTTTCTTTAATTAGAAACTTCTATTTACAATGTACTGGTGCAGTCCTTTTCCAGTACGCAGGCTGCAACCTGCAGAGAGCTACAACTCTCTCTCGTTCTCCATCTTCTCCTGGAAGGGAGCTACAACCCCCTTTAGCTCTTGTACTAGCCAAGATACTAGTACGTAGGTGCTGACCTACAGAAGGCTACAACCTTCTCTTTCTTCCAGGGACCACGTTTCATCAATTTTCAGATTGGATCCATGAACATCAAACAATCATCAAGAATCAACCAATCTCCTTTTCACAAATTAGATCTGAATCAAGTAGATATTCTTCTTACAGTTGTACCCAAAACACAGTACGAGAAACCATACACCAGAAAACAGAACCCAGAACACAGCAGCAATAGTCAGAAGCAGCTAGATCACAACTTAGATTATATACGCTATTTCAACAGCCTGAAACTAGCGTGCATACGCTTCTGTGTATGGAACAACCTGCGTATACGCCCCTTTAATTCACTGAAACTGCATGTATACGCGTCTTCGCCTTACTGAACCTGCGTACAGATCTTATGAAGGATAATTCACTCTTTCAAGTATTCAATCACAAATTAACCCAGAATCTCAGATAGATCAAGCAAGCATCATATCTAGTAGATCAAAATCATACAAAGATACTATCATTCAAGCTTAAAGATTATGACCCATGAATAGAACTTATCCTCCTTTTGCGCTAATGTTCCTTCTTCATTCAAATCCAGATCTACACCATTACTAATATACCAGCTCTAACACTTTATCATATGTTCAATGATAATTCAGATTGTCCTTTGCCACATGATCTCCTTCCTCTTTTATAGTCTTAGGCCTTCCTCAATACCATGGTCCAAAACCATAACATTTCAATACCATGAACCCAAAACTAGGGACCAACACATCTGCCGAGACGCCTTGGTCCGAAACATAGGTTCAAATTCCAAGGACTAACTACCATGGACCAAAAATATGATGCCCAACATATACGCACTTTTGTAATGTATAACCCGCGTGTATATGCGCCTTTGTCTAGATGAACCTGTGTATATGTCTTTTTCTTCTTTCTGAGTGCCTGAACTGAGATCTGTTACCAAAGAGAGTTGCCATCAAGGACAACACCTGTGCCATAGCTCCAAACCTGTGCCATAATGCCAACATAATCAGCAACATCAAACACAAGATGTGCATAACGAAGTTTGTCTAGGAGGGACTACTTCTCCGGGCCCAAGTGTCAAGATGGTATAGGCCACTGCATTAAGTGCTATCAATAGTGATAATGTACATAGGTGGTGATGTCACTATCATACAAGGAAAATGCCCTCACGCAGGAGTGGCTCCAAGAGATGTTCCGTTGCAGGAACTCTCATTCAAAAAGGACTCCTATTAGTATGACCTAAACTCATGCATGATGATAATGAGCATCCCACCAACATGGCATAAAAGGGATCTAAATGCAAGCATACATGGCGACACATGTGTATCCCATCAATATAACAACAAAGGGATCTCAATCAAAACATGATGAATCATGACAACAAGTACATCCCATAGATGATCCCACATCACATAAAGCAGGAATCATGAAACAAGTAAGAAAACAAGATCCCACATCAAAACATCAAATAGTGATCTATGCAGCACAATGCATCTCATAGCAAAAATAAGTACATGAACATACTGCATATACCTCATATCCTAGGGCCATTTAAGGAAAAGGATGTCAAATTGCTGAAGTTGATTCTACCATCAATCTCGCGGCATCGAATATCATGGAATGGCTACTCACAAGTTGAATGCTGACACCTGCACTCTACTTTGAAAAGTGGCCGAAAAATGAAATGATCAAATGGAAAATCTGAATGCACCATCAGATTTGTGATGTTGCATAGTGCAAAATCGACTGTCATATTTCTAAATTCTAACAAAGTGAAAATCTGGGGCTTAAGAAATCTTTTAGATTCCCCATAGATTCCTCAAAGATTCCCTCCTCCAGATCATTTGAAGATCAGCTTCTTAGATCAAAATTTAGTTTACGTCATCAAGTTCCTTATGAAATTTTGAGAAAAATGTGTATGAAGTTGGTTGCATTCTCACTCTGGCGAATTTCAACCTCCAAGGAATCTGGAAGATTCCCTCAAGATTCTTGAAGATTGTCCTCCGCTAGGAATCTGCAAATCTTCTACTTGAAAGGAAAATCCGACCTCGCCATAGTGTTCCGTGTGAAAATATGAGAAAATTGGCTGTAAACTTGGTTACATTATGTTAAAAAGAATTTTTACCTCCCAAGGAATCTTAAAGATCCCTTAAAGAGTTTGCATGAGAATATTCCCTAGAATATTTTGGGAGTCTTCCTTGATTACCGTGCCCAAGGCAGACCCCCTCTATGCTGCCACACTTTCGTTCTATCGCTTTGCCATTTGGTGTTCCTCCCTCCCCCGTGCAAATGAGAAGGAGGGTTTTTAAATGTGTGGGTGGTGGAGTTGTCAATGAAGTGCCATTTAATGGGTTGGTTATGTTGTTTGGTTCAAGGTAGGGAGGTTGGGGGATAAAATCCTTGCCCCACCAAAAATACATAATAAAATATTTTAATATTAAAATTTATGTTTGGTTGCAACAATTCTGGCGCGTTTTGAGTTAATATGTTTCATTGTACCGTTTAAATGTATATTACCATGTGGGTTGTTGATGTTTCATTATTTTGTTTTATTCAACCATAATCCAGTTTTCATGTAATCATTGAAGTTTATAACCATAACTATATATATGGTTTTCTTTTAAATGATTTTTATGAAAACCATATTTATCATTGTATCTTAATATATAGTGTTTTTGTCTTTTGTTTTTAAAAGATCTTTATTTTTATATGGAGTTTTTAATATATATATTTTTTTTCTTTTATGCAGGGTTTGGAGACTAATGCTAGCACGCCACGTTTCAATAGTTTAGTGGTTATTCAGTCGCCACATAAACTTAGTGGGCCCCACTTGCTGACTGGGATGCCATGTGGCACAATGTGGGGCCCCTTGTCATGTCAAACTTTTAAGAACTCTATCTTTCACATGCGAGCTTGTTTTGATGAATTGTTTGCACCACCATGATCACGGCGACCAGATCTTCAACATGAACCTAGTTCGAGCATAATCCAAACACTTTGGTTTTTGAGCCCTCTCTAAGCCCTCTTGGACTTTTGCATGTGCCTGGAGCCACCTGGATCAATCCTTCCCATCGAGGAGCTTTTGGTCCTCCAAAAGCATGAAAAATAATCTGCAACTTCTTTGTACCTTGTCTACATCACAAGCATCCTGAAAAGTCACACTTCCATCACTTTCACCTTTGTTCTTCGGAGCTTTAAGTGATGAGCCGACACCTACAAACTCTACAAACATGTAGTACATTATTTTGCAAATTACATGCTTGACTTAGATGACCAACTAATGACCCAAGCATCGCATACTTGCGACGAGTTTATAATGCATACTCGGTGGTCAAGATTACATCGAAATGAAAATAATACCCTAACTACGAATACAAGGCCAACATATCATTGTTGCTTCAACAAGTGATGGAAAACACATCATCACTGCAACACATGATTTACAAAAATAAGGCCAAACACTATTGTTTCTTTGACAAGTGATGGAAACATGACATCACTTTCACAGTTTATCATGTAACACAAATTAAGACCAGACATCATTGTTTCTTAACAAGTGATGGAAAACACGTCATCACTTTTACATCTTAAAATGTAAAAAATGATTTACAAAAGCACGACCATGACAAGCTAACATATCTAGAAACCATTTTTCACTTATCAATGTAAATGGGTCACCCCCCTATAGTGGTTTTGCTTGTCGAACAATTGCTTCACTCGGTTCATGCACCGAAACTCTGTCTTTAAGGCAATGCTCTGGATGGAGCCTCCAACATGTGGCTCTTTGATGGCCACCTTTGTTGCAATGGTCGCAATACATCTTCTTCCTCCAGATCTTCTTAACATGTTTCTTTACCTGCTGTTGAGAGGGTCTTTCATGCCTCCTCCTTTTCTGTGTTGTTATTCTTTTCCAACACTTAGAAAATGTATGGTTATGTAATCCACAAAAGGTACACGTTTTTTGATTCCATGAATTACGTTCATCTTTAACAACATGATTATGAACATTCGAATATCGAAATTGGTTATACCTTTCCTTGTTGTCTTTGATGTGATTATGGCGATGAGAGTTTGCCTCAGTTCTTTCCCTGCAATGGCCATTGCCATGGGATGATGGGGATTTGTTCCCATCATTCTCTTTCCTCGATGATTTCGACGATATCTAGGAAGAATTTGATGCCTTCGATCATTCTCCTTTGGTGTATCTCAAGCCTGTAAATTGAGGTCTCTACACAAACTCCAATGGTTGAGTTATGCGTTGGTTATTAATACCAATTTCTTTTTCCTCCTTGCACCTCATCCTCATAAAGAGCCTCATTTTTGTCCCTATAATTGGTATATCCACATCTCCAACAAAAATCATACTATGTGAAGACAAAACCGAAAGGAAATCAACATATTTTTCCTCCTCTATTGATTTGGAAAGAACTAATGAGGGCTTCTCATCATCTGTTGGTGGTGGTTCACTAGTTGCCTCAGTGCATTCCTCGACTTCCATTCTGACATACCCATGTCCTGCCTGACGGGGTAATTCTTCTACTTTCATGGGGTTGCCAATGCCTTGGCCATTAATTCCCAAGCCTTTTCCTTCTTACCCCATTTTCTTAAATAGTTTTGAGCCAATCCCTGTGGTATGATTTTCAAAAATAGTGAAATCATCATCAGTACACATACATGAATTTAGAGAATTACTTTTTATGTCACATGGATCATGCTATAGCTTTTCCAAGTCCTCATCCCTAACATGCAGCTGTTGTAGCAAACTATGTTTTTCCTCTTTCTCTTCATGTAGAAGCATCTTCAATTTAGCGTTCTTTGTTTGTAGATTCTGTTTGTTGTGCTTTAGTTCTCACAGGGCCTCTTCTGTGGCTTGCAATTGAAGCTGCAATCACTCCTTTTCCTTTGTCTCTTTCTATAGAGCTTCATCCATTATTTCCACCCTTTCAGAAATTTTGAGCATGGTCTCATACATCACTTTTTCATCCTCTGTCATTGCATGTTCCATTGTTCATGGTTGAAATTCACATCCACACAAAGACCACTCTGATACCAAACTTGATTTGAGTTGACTCAACTCTCGGATTTAACCAAGATCTTTTGCTTTCGTGATATGATTAGAATTGAAATTAAAATAGCATAAAGGAACATAAATGCATGCTATAAAGAAGAAGGAACATGACAATAATGCGCAACATCAAACACAAGACTTTGATAACAGAGTTCGTCTAGGAGGGACTACGTCTCCAGGCCCAATGTCAAGATGGTGTAGGTTGCTGCATTAAATGTTGTCAATAATGATGATGTACATAGGTGGTGGTGTTGCTATCATACAAGGAAAATGCCCTCATGCAGGAGTGGCTCCAAGACATGTTCCACTGTAGGAACTCTCATTCAAAAAGGACTGCTATTAGTATGACCTAAACTCATGCATGATGATAATGAGCATCCCGCCAACATGGCATAAAAGGGATCTCAATGCAAACATACATGGCGACACATGAGTATCCCATCAATATAACAACAAAGGGATCTCAAACAAAACATGATGAATCATGAAAACAAGTACATCCCACAGATGATTCTGCATCACATCAAGTAGGAATCATGAAACAAGTAAGAAAACAAGATCCCACATCAAAACATCAAATAGGGATCTATGCAGCACAATGCATCTCATAGAAAAAATAAGTACATGAACATACTGCATATACCTCACATCCTGGGGCCATCTAAAGAAAAGAATGTCAAACTACTGAAGGTGACCGTACCATCAATCTTGCAGCGTCGAATCTCATGGAATGACTGCTCACACATTGAATGCTGACACCTACACTCCACTTTGCAAAGTGGCCGAAAATGAAATGATCAAATGGAAAATCTAAATGTACCATCAGATTTGCGGCATCGAATAGTGAAAAATCGACTGTCAAATTTTTGAAGTCTGACAAAGTGAAAATCTGGGGCTCAAGGAATCTTTTAGATTCCCCTAGATTCCTCAAATATTACCTCCTCTGGGTCATTTGAAGATCTGTTGCTCAGATCAAAATTCTGACTACGCCATCAGGTTCCTTGTGAAATTATGAGAAAAATGAGTATGAAGTTGGTTTCATTATGACTCTAGCAAATTTCAACTTCCAAGGAATCTCAAAGATTCCCTCAAGATTCTTGAAGATTCTCCTCTACTAGGAATTTGCAAATCTACTGCTTGAAAGGCAAATCCGACCTTGCCGTAGCGTTCCCTATGAAAATATGAGAAAATTGACTATGAACTTGGTTACATTCTGATAAAAAGAATTTTTACCTCCCAAGGAATCTTAAAGATTCTTCAAAGAACCTGCATGAGAATATTCCCTGGAATATTATGGAAATCACCCTTGATTTGTGTGCCCAAGGCGGACCCCCTTTGCGTTGCCACACCTCCATTCTGTCGCTTTGCCGTTCAATGTTCCGTCCCCCCCCATGCAAATGAGAAGGAAGGTTTTTAAATGTGTGGGTGGCAAAGTTGTCAATGAAGTGCCATTTGGTAGGTTGGTTGTGTTGTTTGGTTCGAGGCAAGGAGGTCAGGGGATCAAATCTTGTCCCCACCAAAAATACATAAAAAAACCTTTTTATATTAAATTTTCCATTTGGTTGCAACGGTTCTGACGCTTTTTGAGTTAATACGTTTCATTGGACCATTTAAATGTATATTACCATTTAAATGTATGTTTATGTGCCATTTTTTTGCTTTATTCAACCATACTCTAGTTTTAATGTAAGTGTTGAAATTTATAACCATAATTTTATATATGGTTTTCTTTTGAATGATTTTTATGAAAACCATATTTATCACTATATCTTAGTATATAGTGTTTTTTCGTTGTTAAAAGATCTTTGTTTTTATTTGGAGTTTTTAATATATATATATATATATATATATATATATATATATATAATATATATATATAATATATATATATGTTTTGTCTTTTATGCAGGGTTAGGAAACCAATGCTAGCACGCCATGTGTCGATAGTTTAGTGGTTATTCAATCACCACATAAACTTAGTGGGCCTCACCTGCTGACTAGGATGCCATGTGGCACACTGTGGGCCCCCTTGTCATGTCAAACTTTGAAGAACTATATCTTTCACATACATGCTCAGTTTGATGAACCGTTCACACCACCACAATCATGACGGTGAGATGTTTAACATAAACCTAGTTAGAGCACAATCCGAACACTTTGATTTTTGAGCCCTCTTTGAGTCATCTTGGACTTTTGCATGTGTCTGGAGCCACTTGGATCCTTTCCCTTGATGAAGAAATTCCCATTGTGTCCCTCATCATGAGCAGAATAATTCCCTTTTGCACCATTTCTCCAAAATCTTTTGTTTTTCCCAGTTTACAAGACCGACACTGATGACCATTTTCCTCTTCGCTTTGATATGAAGGGATTAACATGGTCCCTAGCACCGACCGAAGCAACTGAGATTCGTTCCAGTCACACTGATCTTCTTACGGAAAGTTTTTTAAATAAGGAGTCGAAGCTTCCATCTCTAGAAGCTTCGTAACAGAAGTTTGGTAAATGGTTGAGCTGAATTCAGTGGAGGATGTCAGTTTGGGCTCTTTTCCCCTATAAGGATGGAACTATCTCAAGAGATAATACCTTTTCCCATGAGAAGAGGAGCCATCTCACATCCATTCATGCTATATAAACCTTCCTTTTTCTCAAGAATAAGCTAGTGTTGAAGTGTTAATGTTGATGTGCTAATGCTAATTAAGTTTGGAGTAAACAACAAGTTATTCATGTTTGTATATCTCTAGTAGTGTGAAGGAGAAGTGTGAATTTGTTTTAGTGTGAAGCCTAAAGGGAAGAGCCTTAAAACTATCATTGTTGAGGCCATCATGGAATGCTAACAGAATTGTGTGAGAACTTGCTTTTGTCGGAGGAGAACAACAATGTCAAGACAACAGTTGTAATCTCTTCTTGATTTAATATATATACAACTATCGATTGATTTCCTACATAATGTGCCATCTCACATGTTTATGGCTTAATGCTTCTTGACTTGTTAATTAGGTTGAATTACAATTTGTCTATTATCACGGTTGGTGTTTGTTGTTTTTTATTTGTTTCAGGTGTTTGAAGAAGGAAATGGGAGATAGTTGGAGTGAGCAAGTAAAGTCATCATCAAATGGGATAAGCATACTCAGAATTAGGCCCTCTTAATTGGTTCTAACCTAAGTAAATCTTCCATAGAATGTATCAGTTGTGGCTAGACCCATTATCGGGCTAGAGGAATTGTTTATGTCCGCACTCATAATTTTACTTCACCACACATTGTCCCTGCACTGTAGTCTCAACTAGGTCTTTCTCAGAATCGAGATGCATGAGTTTCTAATGAGGAAATCTTCAGTTAACTAGAGTGACACTTATGGATGCACTAGTGCACCAACTGATTCATAAACTCTCTATTATTTCCTCAAACAGTTTGGAACTAATTTAATTAACCATAACTAAACAAACTGAGTAATCTAATTTCTAACTCAATTTACACTCATAACGGACCCCTAAAACTTAGAGATAACATATGCATGACTACAGAAAGACTTCCAACTCAAAATTCCTAAGCTAATTAAGTTAATTAAGTTTAATTAACTATTTACAAGTTGCTATGAGAATGTAATTCGATTTTAATTCTCATTTAAATTCAAAGACAAATAAAATTGGAATTTCTTGTTGCCATTTGTCAAAATAAATTATCAAACTTAGTGAAATTAAAAATAGTCAAAGACTTAGATGGAAGTGAACTTAGAAAGCCAAAAATGAATATATAAGCTTTATTTTAATTATGATTATACTTTGAGTACAAGTGGGATTACATTAACACATATACCCCATTATCTTAAAATTCAAACAAACATAAAATTGGTTTCGATTATAGATGATAAATTTATAACATATATCGTATAAATGATCAAACTTTAGTAAAATTAAAAATAGTCTAGACTTGGATGGAAGTGAACTTACAAAGCCAAACATGAGTATATAATCTTTATTTTAATCATTATTATAGTTTGAGTACAAGTGGGATGATATTAAAGCATCTACCCCATTATCTTAAAAAATAAACAAACATAAGTTTCGATTATAGATGATAAATTTATAAAATACATTTTATAAATTATCAAATTTTAGTAAAATTAAAAATAGCCAAAAACCTGATAGAAGTGAACTTAGAAAACCAAACATGAGTATATAACCTTTATTTTAATTATTATTATACTTTGAGTACAAGTGAGATTACATTAAAACATCTACCTCATTTTCTTAAAATTTAAGCAAACATAAAATTAGTTTCGATTATAAATGATAAATTTATAAAATATATTTTATAAATTATCAAACTTTATTGAAATTAAAAATGGTGAAAGATATAAATGAAAGTGAACTCAAAAACCCAAACATAAATATATAACTTTTATTACATCGAAGGTGTTACTTTTTGAAACCCTTCAACATTGACTTTCGTCAAACATTTTGTTTTGCACCGTTGATTCAAACCAACAACTGTCACTATTCTCCACCATCGATTCGAACACAACCACATCCATTAATAAATTCCACCATTTGTCGCTACTCTACCAAGGGAGAGTAATCAGAAGCATCCCGACGGTGGATAAGTTGATGAGTTTGCCCCATTCTTAGTAGAGTAATCAGAAGCATCTGACAGTGAATATGTTGATGGGTTTGCACCGTTGATTCAGACCAACATCTTTCACTATTCTCCACCATTGGTTCGAGAACGACCACATCCATTAATAAATTCCACCATTTTCCACTACTCTACCAAGGGAGAGTAATCAGAAGCATCCCCCGACGGTGAATATGTCGATGGGTATCAAGCACAACATGAATGGTGGAGGTGGCAGAGGCGGCAATATTAAGGGAAGAATGAATAATAAAGTTGTGCATAAGAAAAGGACTAGTAAAGATGTGATGCTGAAGTAGTTAACCATCTAAGAAACCCACCTACTACTACTTGTCTTTGTTCCAAACTAATTCTCTCACAGGAGCATGGTTAAAGGTATTATTCATTCTTTCTCACCAAAATTCTCAGTTAACCCTGCAATTTAAAGTATTCAGCGCACCTCAACTTGCATTTTTGAGGTATTCAATGCATCTCAATCACATACCTTGGCGTGCTTCGTCCACATAAACAATGACCCCAGGAGTTTCCAACCAAAAATGGAAGACAAACTGTGAAGCATTAACGTTTTTCTTCGCTCGTCCTTACGAAATCTCTTCTTGGTCGAACTTGAGCCTTGGATCAGATCAGATCACACAAAGTAGAATTAACAAACTTTGCTCGTCAGTGCCAAATGAAATTCATTTGCTTTTCAACCTTGAAATAGTGTCCACCTCTAACATCTGAACAAAAACTCTAAACCTTACGAGAAATTGCTAAAATCCACAAAAAGCAAGAATGGGAGCAACATACAAATGGCCTGATCCAATCTTTTAGCCCTTTTCTGAAAAGAATCTGGTGAAAACCTCCAAAATGCATTTGACATTAAAATTTAGGCAAAAACACCCATTTGTAACTAGAAAGGCTCGAATAATTTCAAGATTTATCAAAATAGTTTCAATCCTCAAAGCAAATGTCCATAAGACTTCAAAAGCTCGTGTCATAACTTTCAACCTTGAGAAAAACTTCAGAAATGTGTACAACTTGTAAAATTTAAGTAAAGGCATCCAAACCTTCACTCGGAAATTCTCAAAAAATGTCCAATTTTCCAATTCGTTTTAATTAAATAATATGTAATGATAAATAGTTATACATATATTTTTATATGTGGTTTAGTGTGTCATTTTTGGAGGAATCGGTCTAAATAAGTTTTATTAAATTGAGTTTGGGTAAAAAGAACACTATAGACAATTATCATTTTTTTTTTAACTAGCAATTGTCCCTAAAGGTACAAAGATATAGTGAAGGAATAGAAGATTTAAAAAGACCATCTTGAAAAAACTAATTTATTTTCAACTTAATTCAATTCTATAATACAACCACCTAATTTTATTTTATATAAATTTTCTAATTAAAATTTATATATAAATAATATTAATAAAAAATATATAATTAAAAAAAAAAACAATAATTTGAGAAAGATTATGACAATCAACCACCATGAAAATGCCACAACCAGTATGGAAATTGTCCTTTGGCTTCACCAACTCTCTCAAACTTTCTATTCCCTCAAATTTTAACATCAAAACAACATGAGTTTGACTCTCGTGTTCAAATAAGACAAGTATCCAGGAATTCACCCACAATTTTGTAACATCAAAACAACATGAGTTTGACTCTCGTGTTGAAATGAGACAAGTATCCAAGAATTCACTCACAATTTTGTACTTATAGTTTAAAGCTTATAATTTTTATAAAGTTGAGAAGCATCCAATCTTATCACAATTCCCAAGTATTTTATCCTTCAGTGTACACCTTTAAGGGCAATTGTTAGTTTTATTTATTATTATAATTTGAGTATAAGTAGGTTTACATTAAAGTGGGATAGGAAATTGCTAGTTTTATTTATTATTATACTCTGAGTACAAGTAGGATTACATTAAAGTGGGATGGGATCAATAAGACACTCTTTGATATTATCCTTCGCTTCCCATTTGGACACACTGAAACCATCTCCATCCTTTAATATCACCATAGTCACTCTAGTTTCTTCGAAAAGCATCTTCCTGCATGCGAACGGCACGTCGTCGTCGCCGGGCTTTAGAAACTCCCTCGTCAATTCCTTCACTGCCGGCTCCAGAATGTCATAGATGTGATTCAAAGCCTCTTCTTCTGTACATTCCAGGTGATCTTTCATGTAACATTCAATGCTGGACGCCAATTCTCCACGACCCTTCTCCGCCTTATATGTCTTCGTGTCATTGACCAGGTGTAAATGTTTTAGAAAACCTACACAGATGAATCTAGCTAGCAAAGGTTGAACACACAGCTTTGCAAAGCAAAAGCATTAAAGGAAAATCGAAAGAAGAAAAGAATGATTCATTAGAAAATATGTTACAATGCTCATTATATAGCATTACTGGGTGAAGATCCCAAGGTAATGAACTATAGTGGGTGAAGATCCCAAGGTAATGAACTATAGTGGTGATCAATGAGAAGACTCAACACCTACAACAAGTTCCGGAGATAACTAGTCACTTGCGGAGTTAAAGAAGGAGCAAATCAAGGAGTAAGTCATGCAAAAGGAATCTTGCATGCAATCCCATGCTCTAACTAAGAGTCCGCATGTAGATGTGTAATAGTTGCATGTAGTTGCATGCTCTAACTAAGAGTCCGCATGTAGATGTGTAGTAGTTGCATGTAGTTGCATGCTCTAACTAAGAGTATGCATGCAGTTGCATGTAGTTGCATGCTCTA
>APFE031129064.1:0-38098 GCA_000404065.3 Pinus taeda
CTCAATCACTGAAGTCCTAACTGAAGTCCTCCATGCAATAGCTCAAGTAACCCATAAGAACCACGTATTTCCTTCTGGCAGTTGCATGTGCCACATCCGTAGCTCGAACTGAAGTGCTCGAAGAGAATAAGATAATGTTTATAGTCCAAATATTATTAAGAGCTAATAATATTCGACTGTTCTATTTTTAGCCTGGCAGTCTAAAAATAGACTCCTCCCATATTTCTAAAAATAGAGGTCCATCTATTTTTACCAACTTGACCAATCATCCACAAATAGCATCCTACAACTCATAGACCATGATCCATATGTCTAAAAATAGACTTTGCGCCAAAAATAGCATGCGGGACCACTTAGTGAAGGCGACTTCTTTTCACTAAGCTCCATCATCTTGTTGCATTTTCAACACGCACGTGGTTTTTGGCTTACCATAAACCAACATTGCGTAGTGGTTTTTGGCTGACCACAAACCTGCAATTACAAAGTGGTTTTAAGATTACCACGAAATTCATGGGGGTACACATGCCTCATCAGGCTTACATTCCACACTCCATATCATGGAGTTACCAGGTACATACTTGACAAAGACCACTACAAAAAATCCTAGATTTTATTACTAATAAATGTATGTGACACATAATACACCATGTTCATGAGTCTATTCCACACACTCACACAAACTTTGAATTAATTGTCCATCATCACCTAATTTTTAGTGTCGTTGTTGCACGAAATCAATAATTGTTGCACTTCAACCTTATTATCCACCACAGAGTATCTTTGGTCTCCTTTTTCTTTTTTTGCTTTAATTGGTTTCTTAGATTCACTTCTTTGACTTGTTAGAGTAGCTAATTCTAACGAAACCAATCCATTGAGTTAGCTAAGTTCAATGTAAAGATTTCCAAGACATCTATAAATATCACTATCAATTTGTTTCTGATTAGAATTTTTAAAACTGTAATTCTAACAAATTGCACTTCTACATTGAGTTGATTAGGCTCAATGTGTTTACCTTCCCAAACTCCAATTAAATTCAAAAATTTCAGGTTGCCACATTCCTCAGACCATATATTTCTGATAAATTCTTCAATCTGGTTCGCCTCATTTTCAACCAGAACAATTCTTGCCTTGCCGAAGTACTGGTATTGAACCCACCATCCTCAAATTAAAAAAAAAAAAAAAACGATTCCAGAGACTAATTCATTTTTCTCCAGAGCCATCTCAAACAGTCCATCGCATCATAGTCTTTGGAAGATCTACAACAATTCCAATCGAGGCATTTGCAAGCACTGGCCACGCTTCCGATTTTGTTGACTTTCTTGCACTTGCTGCATGATTTCGACCAAGTTCACCTGAAAAGCCACATTTTACTCAACAGATTATTCCATGTATATATACATGATGAAACCAAAAACTTACAGAAACATACTATTAAGATCATTTATTTTCCCGAATCCCGGACCGAGACTACCTGGCGAGTTGCTCTGGCTTCCGTCCACAAAGGAGATCGAAAAACTGGCTTGGAATCGCATCAGAACTCATTAAATTGAAGATGGCCAAATGCTCTTTGCAATGTTATAGATCCTGAACACGTGCTTTCTCCACGCGAACCAAGAGGATTTGGCTAGACCCAGTCCACAAATAGAAAATACCTCTCCGTGTCGGCCCTCAAATATCCACCATCGCGGCTCAGATTTCTGCCACGATCCTATTGCTGAAAGCAGCCCAAATGGGAGCCAAGACCACCAACAAAAACCCTTCTAGCACCAATATATGTGTGAAGGATGATCAATCCAAGCATGTTGAGGCCCGGCAAAAGCTCTTTCATCACTATCATACTGCGATTCTATGAAAACATCGTTTATGGCTACAAGGGAGCTTCGGATAATCCCTGTTGTTTTCCACACAAAAGTCTTGCAACGCTTCTAGATCTCCATTAATTCTCTCAATTTTCATCAAAAGAAGTAAGACAAAGAAAACGCTCACAGTTGCTTTGTCGCTGGTCATAATCAATGCAGGAAAAAACCATGGTAAATTGCAACTAACGCTCAAGAAAAAATGCAACAAACCATTCCAACTCCGAAATATACACAATGATTTCAAGATTCATGTAGGTGTTTTCTTGTTGGGGCCAGATCCAGGTTCAGAGGTGATTTATCCAAACAAATCCTGGTACTACTGCCCTTTCGGCAACAGTCCGCAGAGTGCGGACTGAGGTCTCACTCGAAGTAGTATGGGAGGGTGCTAGAACAAGGTTTCCACACCCTGGAGATGTCTGGTGAGTTTAAGTGGTCCGCGGTTCGACCCTGCGAGCACGCTGCTATGCACACTTTCCCGTTCCTCGCAGCCTAAGGTGTTGCCTTCGCGCAGCCCTCCTCGAGGGCCAAACAGTGTTATTACCCAAGTCCTTATTAGTAATCCGATATTAGTTGATTAACTTAGCTTATTTGTATGCTTCCAGTTATACTTAACAATATTGACAATTCATACAAGTGCGCGCAGTAAAGAAATAATATATTCCCAAATGATATCAAACATGTAATAACTCAGAATATATACACAAAATTGGTAACAAAACCTTTCTTTATTAATCTCTTCTCCGATTACAGACTTGACTCCACCCTACGCACTCAGCTGCAGGGGTCTATGCACCCAGCTACAGACTCTAGTAGGCCTCTGCACACTCAACTGCAGAGCCTTTTCCCTACTATACGACTTAAGACACACTTCACACTTCGACTTAATCTCTAAGACCTTTCATGCCCATTCTCTATTCGATTGCATCTCTCTTTACAACTTAGAGCCTCGCTCTATTTATAAAATCCCATGGTCCGCAGACCATATGTAGGCCGACCTTACATTCAAAACTTATGGTGGACAACCCTATGACACTAACATACATTTTGCGCTCACAATTCACGGAGCTTTACAACAATATCAACTCAAAACTTGGGCTTTGAGCCCCAAAAATGTTGTGGGGGGTTTCCATGCCCAACAAGCCCCCAACGCAAACATCATGACTCGCCCTCGAGTCACTTTGTCAATGCGACGATCTTGGTGCAGAGTCCTTCCAACTGTTCTCGAACAATACTAATGTCCGCAACGCACTGAGCTGTTGCTTATTGAACCTTCTGCATTCGTTCTTCTCAGACTATGTGTCTGGCGTGCTTCCCGTCATCTGCACGTGCATCCCTTGTATGTGCACGAGCTTTCCTTCGATATTCGCCGTGATCATGAAGGCCTTGTCAATCCATGGCTGAACGCACACTTTGAGAACTGCCTCCTTTTGTTGTGCAACATCCACCTACTCCTTTAGTGCCTTAGCTTGCTGCATCCTCGCAAGCCGCTAAGTGAGGATGACTGTCTGCACAGTTCCTTGGACATTGTCATATTGTTGTTGGAGTTCTCTCACCTCTGTCTCTAGGCGCTGGATGTTGGGGTCTTCCTGCAAAGTTGTGAGGACCTCAAGTGCTTGTTCCAACATGCCGGTACAGTATCACACTACACCCCCAATTTCTTCCAACCCTACTGCGATAGCATTAATGCGTTGTTCTCTGAATTCCAAGGGAGTGGAAGGCTGTGCCTTCAACCATAGCTCAGCGATCTGAAGATTCAACTCTAGCTAAACCTGTGATTTCTTCCCTGGCCTCGCGAAATTTGTTTTCCAATCTGTGGATCCGCACCTCTACTGGTAGATCTGTTGGGATGGCCAGCTTGGGGAGTCGTCGGCAAGCATCATCTACCATCTACTCCAAGTGTTGATTTTGTGACACCAATTCATTATTCTACAAGGTGATTTGTTCCATGTTTATTTTCTATTCGCTAAGAACTTGGCTGGTGCGGCTCTCCCTAGCACGCAGCTTTGCCATTATCCCATCTTGTAGTTGATACAACGTTTCTCGCAGAAGGGCAGCCAAATTAAGGCCAAGGCTTTTCAACATGTTAACCGAAAATCTATTGGTCACATTCGTGGCGACTAGGGCCCCTTCTGGCAACACTATCGTGTTTTCCATCCATTCGCACAACATCTACTTTGCTGCCGAGGATCCTATTGCGAGGTGGGTAGAAAGGGTACCCACCCGAGGGGGCCACACCTGTAACTCCTATAGCTGCACCTTGAGGAACCCCAACATAGTCTGGTGCTCCTGCATGAACTCCTAAAGTTCTTCATTTGTGACATCGCGAATCATCTTGCTAGTGTCATGGAGATCACCTTTGGTTAAGGTGATCAGATCAATGGCCAAATACGAGGCCATGACCTTCTTCGTTGGTCCTGCTCTCTCTGCGATGTGTGGGCGCTTTAACTGTGTGGACGCGGCCCCTGGGTCCGCGCTCCCTTCTGTTGTTTCTATTTATTTTGCCTCTTGCCACTGTGAGGATGTTTCTTGGTCCTCATTCGCCTTCGTTGTTGCTTCCTCTGCCGCTTGTGGTGTTGTTGCTATTTCCGTGGCCTTCTTTTGCACCGCGGCTTTTTGTGTCGCTTCTCACGCTGCACTTGCCTCCGCAGATGATGTTTCTCTTCGCCTTTTCTTAGCCAATTGGGTGACGCACAGCTTGGCATCCTCCTTTTTCTTTTGTGCCGCCTCCTTCTCCAGTTCTACCAGATCTGGGGCATGCCATTCCGGAGGCCATGTCTCCAAAACAATGAAGATGGCATCGTCAGTGGCTATAAATGGGAGCTTCGTCCACTGCTTCATTATATCCTTGCGCGCCCTAATGTATACATTATGCATGTCAGCTTTGAACTCTACAAAACTTTGCAGACTCTTGTACACTGTAGGTGACAGGTACGGCCTCCGATTGATCCACACCCGAATGCTCATCTCCATGAGCACCCAGAAAATTTTGGTGTCGCAAATTTGCTTTGCGTCTTTTCTGGCCCAGAGCAAAGCGTACTTCATGGCCTCCCGTAAGTCTCTATCAATGTTGGGGAATTTACTGTCTTCTGGTAGTTCCCCCGCTAAAAGCATTATGGATAAAAACAACCACGCGTAGTGGAAGGTTTTACCCTGCTCCTCGGCTTCGTGACAATTCTGCAAAAATTACTTGCAGAGGAATTCGGACTAGTTGAACTAGACCCCCTCCGCGCACTGCTCGGCCAATGCAACCACCAGCCCCAGTACCTCATCGGCACGGCACTTCCTCATAACTTGGCCAGCCAGGAGTTGGGTTGCTATGCGTACCCCTTTGTCCTTGATGTTGGAGATGGAATAGCCCCTCTTCTTCTTCTCCAGCTTGTATTTTGCCTTCATGGCTTCTGCAAGAGCCAAATCGTTTCCCTTTCCTTCGGCTATGGTCGCTGGGTCCTTTCCTTTACAGGGGAGCTGAGAAATGTGATGAATGAGGTCTTTCGTGATGGGGATAGGCTCCTCCAACCATAGATACCCATCATGCACCAGGCAGAGAAGTTGCATGATGACGAAAATGGTGATGGGTGTGTGGTGGAAATGCGGTGTCCATAATAAGTGTAACAACCCGGCCTTTTCCACACCACGCAACCACTTCCACAGCTCTAACATTATCACCACCCCCTCATTGTTCTACTTCATTAGGTTCATGGTCTCTAGGTGTGGGAACTTCTTGCGGTCAGCAAGGTCCTAGTCTTCAAATTTCATGGTTGGCACACGGCCTAGGTGCATGCCCTCAAACACAATTTCATCTGGGAGGAGCGAGGTCTGGAGTGAACTCTTTGTTTCGTCCAGGTATTTCAACACTTTGGTTTTCCCTTTCCATGGAGGGACATACACGGGTAGTTTTGTTGTAGAGCGTATAGGTTGAATATCTTCCTCCATATCTTCATCTTCTTCCACTATGATGATAAGGGCCTATAAATCTTCTTCTTCCTCATCTGTGTCGACTGTGACAGCTTTTCCTTTATTGGCCATTGATAGCTTATTGCGTAGTGGATTCCTCGGGAACACGTGTACGGGGGCCATTTCTTGTTTATCTTTCTTGGGCCTCGGTGTTTCGGTGATTTGGGGATTTCTATCACAACCCCGGTGACTTCTGGAGCATCTTCCACCATTGGGGTCTACGCGGCCTCGCCGACAGTTACCTCTTCAATCCCCAAACCATCCTTAGTGGTTGTCATCATAGCTAGGCTGTACTCTGTCACTTGCAAACTTAGGGGCTCAATTATCGCTCGGCTCTCAATGCTCAGTGCTTTGCTCAAGCGCTTAATTCTCAAATGACCAAGTGTTGTTCACTAGCCAACCCTTTGTGTTTTATAGTGCCTTTCGAATTCGAATTCGACCGTTCCCCCCAATTTCAAGCCATTAATGCTTTCTTGGTGGCATATTTTCTCAAATCTTACCCATGAATTGCGTCTTAAATGCTCGCCATCCACTCCATTTGGCCTCAAATCGAGCATCCCATTGTGAATAGTGACTCCAATGGTCACTTTCCGGCTAATTTGCGCGGCAACTCAACCCTCCATGCGTGGTCGTGGACCATATGACGCTCTGCTTCTGTGCACATCCCCTGTGATGCTCTGCTTCCTTTCAATTGCCTAGAGCGCTAAGAATTTTCTTCCTACGGCTAGTTAGGTGGTCGCACCACCAATGTGAGGCTTGATCCCGTCCTTCATCATGGTTTGTAGAGAATCCGCACGTTTTTTTGTTATGATTGGCATTGCACACTTTACTACTCGCAACGCACTACCCTGGTCACTACATTTGGCGATATGCAGTCCAAGCCAAGGCAACAACCTAACCAGTTCATGAAGATAGTTCTCCCACTTGTCAGTATGATCATACGCACCTTGCCTTACCACCCTCAGTTTTTCGATGAGAAATGCTTCCTTTATTTCATCTTCCAGCTTCTTGACCTCCGTGTCCATCAAAGCACTTTTCTCCCTTAGCCATACCCGGTCTTTTTCAAGTTCACAAAGTTTAATGTTTCCCTATTGGATTTCTTCCTCAAGTCTTATGTGTTTTGTTTCTTGTGGCTGTGTGATCCCTTCGTTCCGCGCTTCGCAGACTATCGTATATACTTGTGTTGCTATGCATGGACTAGGCGTCGCATGATCTATAGGTATTACAGACCCCACTCCATACTTTAGCTTCGGAAGTGCTCACACGGGTAGGGTTTTGCACATGGTCCTATAAGCCCATAGAACCGATGGTACGCGCAGGTCCAATTCAGTGCATCTCACATGGTGGACCGTGTTTAGCACTTCACATATCTTATCAAAGGCTTCTCTTTGTATAATCTTTGGTGTGCTTGGTCTTATCATACTTCGTCGTTTTCACTCTCATCGTGCCTGTTAGTGCTTGACATTTCACCTCAGGCTGAGAAAGGTAAACCTCAAGGCTACATCAAACCATTTAGCCTCGTAGCTAGCCCTACGGGGCAGGAGAAGGCTCTCTCTGGTCTATCTCATAAAATCTCCAATAGATGAGAAGACCAATAAGGTAACACTGATATTAGGCTACTAAACTGATTAGAAAGATTGATTTTCAGGTTTTTGGGTTTTTGGTGGCAAATTGAGGAGAGGGAAATTTTGGGTGCGGGGATGGGACACAGTTTCTGCAGGGGGTTCTTTGGGGCGAGGTAGGAGATAGTGTTGATGCCCTTAACTGAAGTGGATGGTTAGGAATGAAATAAAGAGAGCTAAAGAGAGAAAACAATAACTTTGAATTCTCTTTAGACAATAGAAAACATTGAAATTAAACAAACCTAAAAGCAGAGCATGGCAAGCATGAATTCTTACTTTAACACTTCATTTGTTTAATGTGCAGAAGTAAAGAAAGGAAATGAATCACATAAAAAAACTTGCAAGAACATTGAGAAACACACCATCAACACATGAGTTCTCAAGAATCCCAAAGAGGACTGCAAAACCCTGGTCTTCCTTAGCCAAAAATTCCAGAGATACAGTGAAATAATACAATGATAGCTTCTCCCTCAAGAGTCCAACCTTCCAACCTCTGAAAATGACTAAGAAAATACATAATATAGGCAAGCTAACACCTTTACTTGCCTCTAGGGGTTGAGCTCATCCTTCTAGGAGCTGTTTCAACCACTTCTAAACTAAGCACTACAAACTAGGCAGTCAAAACAACTTGCCTCTATAAACTTGGAAACCAATTCATTCATTTAATTTTTACCCTTTTCATGAATGAATCTTCTAGAAGAGTTATATAAGGGTAAAAGTGTCTAAAAATTACCATAATTACATCAAAGAGAATCATCATTCACCTCAAAAAGTCAAATTGAGTCAAATCTGCGTTTTTTGGGCTGTACAGTGCATTTCTGGACAATTCTGCCTGACGGGTCGCGCCCCTTTGGAGCCATATTTGGGGCACTTGAAGGTGGAAAAATTGAGAAAAAGTGGGCTTGTTGGAAAGTTCTGCGAGTCTACATTCCAACCCAACTGAAATTTTTGAATATGGAGTTCATTTGCCCTGTCAAAAGTCAATTCTCCCAAGACAACTTTTTGCAGTTTAAAAAAGTGGCAGAAAGTCAAATTTTGCAAGTTTTTTGACTTTCTAGAGGTCCAAAACTTCGCCAAATCTCTAGTCCTTTGATGCGCATGTGTAAATTTGCACGCAAAATCTGGAAATGCTGAGTTTTTGTAAAATGGAGTTGCCGGGATGAAGGGTCTCACGGGGGGTGAGACCCGTTAATGGAGAAAACCTGTAAATTGCCTTAAAAAAACCAAAATTTACCCAAAATGATCAAAATTTCTTGGGATTTGTGCTGTGGCTAGGCTATTTAGTGCCTTTATCCTTGAGTGAAGCCTCGTCCAAGATATGGAGGGGATCGGGCCTCTTTCTCCGTTTTAGTGCCTCGGTCAACCTCCTTGGATCTAGCGATTGTAATTTTGACATTTCTCTAAAACCATGACACCTGTGAAAAATGTGAAGGAGGTTTTTCTTCTTTGGCATGTTGTGGACAAAAACCACTCTCTGTTTTCCCAAATTCATCTTTTATTGCTCTGAAACACCATTTGAGTGAAACGTATCCCGATGTGTGAAACAAGGAATTTTGTCGAAATGAAGTGAAATGAAGGGGATAAGGGGCTTCTAAATTCTATGGAGATTTTTGGAAGTAGGGAGGGATGTTAGGAAGCAGGGGAAAGTGGAATCTCAGAGATTGAGTGAGGGGAAGGGGTCCAAAAGGGAAAAACACAGGCCCAACCTAGAAAATTGCCAGGTTGTAGTTAGAAACTAGGGTTTGTGCGAAAATGAGGAATTTGGGGAATCTCAGTGATGGGAAGCATTGTAAGGTACTTTAAGGATAGGGGAAGGTGTATGAACATCAGGAAACAAGTTTTACCGATGATTTGACCATCCAAGAGAAATTTCCTTCAAACCCCTAGGAGAGGGAAATGACCTTACCTAGGTGCAACTGAAGCATGAACAAGGTGTAACATGAATCATTAGACACTGAGATGATAATTACAACCCTATGAATGATGATAGACTCAGCTGAATAGTGACATATATTGGCATTTGGGCAAATTTGAAAAGAGTGAGAGCTAACCCTAGACCTAATGCCTAGTGACCAAATTTTGCTTGAAGACTCACTGAAATGACAAAATTTGAACTTGACACTTCAAAATCACTTTGTAAGAGCATATTTGATCACTGTAGGAAGGCCGGAAAGACTAACACTAACACCTTGCATAGTGACCTGCTTTATCATAGATGTAACATCATCCTTTTCTTCCACCCTTAGGTCCAGCCTTTCCTTTTGATTTAGTCATGGAATTATTTCTTTTCTTAGCATGAGAAGAAAAGATAGCAGGAGGACATTTAGGCATGGGCATTTCTTACTCTTCTTCCCTTGTTTCTTCTTGAATGCATCTAGGCATTAATTCCTCGAAACCAAGAATTACATTTTAGTTCAGAAGAGTAGTCCCGAACGTGTACCATTTGCATGGTAATCCTCCAAGAGTTGTGAGTGTCATTTCCCAGTCTATCATAGATTTCCTTGGAGGTGTCCAGTTCAAAGATGTAGGCAACCAAGTGGTTGTCAATAGAGTCCTGGATGATCTTCTATTTGACTTCTTTGGCTTTCCATTTGTTCCATGTAGTAGCGGATGCATTTGATGGAGGCTCAACAATATTTCGTCTTACATGGTCCAGCACTCCTGGATCTTCTAGGGTTAGATTGATAGACATCTTCTATCTGTGATAGTAGTCTTTCTCATGGAGCTTGTCTTCAGCAAGAAAGAGTGTTGAGGACCCCATAGTTCTTTTAGGATAGCCTTGCCAATCTTCTCTTTGGTGATTGCTTTTTCTCTTGCTCGGGCTTTGTCTTCACCTCAGCTTCGATAACGTCTTAAGTTATGGTATTTTCTATGCTTATAACAGTTTACTTTTTTTTTTTATTATATTCCATAGATTAGCAATCACATGTACATAATGTAAAGTGTAGATAGAAAATTAAACGATCAATAGAAAACAGGGCAAAACAAGGGACACAAGATGTGGTGGCTAGCCAGGGACAAACCCCACAATGTGTGGGGAAACCCTTTGATCAAATCTTCTTTTATCTTCAATAATTTAGTACAGAGAAATAGTACAATAAATATAATTCATATCAGTAGTAGCAAACCTTAGATCAGTAGCATCAACATTAGTGACTTCATTATCAAACTGGGGCAGATGATATCTCACAAACCGTTTGTCACATTGACTTCATTCCACCACCAAAAGTTACAGCTTTTAGAGGCGAACCAGATGGACCTATAGTGCAGTTCCAAAGAGGAGATATTCTAGTCCATGCAATTCGATCTTTAATTTTGTAGTTGCAGCTTCAGTTCCAGTAGTTTCCAGCTTCAAACTAGTTCAGTCGATACCTTGCAAACCATTTGTCGAAATGACTTCTTTCCACCACCAAAAGTTTCAGCTTTCAGAGGACATCCTGATGGACCTATAGTGTATTTCCAAAGAGGAGATCTTCTAGTCCATGCAGGTCAATCTTTACTTCTGCAGTTTCAACTTCAGATTCAACAGCTTCTGGCTTCACATGTGTGAGAGAGAGACCCTTTTCTGCACAGTAGAGAAGAGACTTATTTCTCTGCAATAGAGAGAGAGAGAGAGAGATATGTGATGAGATGAGTGAGTCCAAATGAGGAAATGTCCTCTTATATTTATACACAACATTGGTGTTTGAATATATGCAACTATTAGGCTTCTAAGCCTACATGAGTTGTAGGTTGGCTTGATAATAATTCCATAATCAAAGAAATTCATATCTCCATGAATACTTATCAAAATCGGATGATCTTTATATCAATCCTACACCTCTCGATGAGAGGAATCTAATAAAAATATTATCAGCCATGAATAAGATGACCCACATGAAGGTTTTCCCTGGTTGCCAATTTTAACACCTAAAAATTTGGCCAAGCTTAAAAAATATGCTACTCTCAATCTATTATCCCCATTTCACCCTATAGTAAACTATTTCCTTCACTTTTTTATCACATACAAACTCAAAAACTTCTTCTTCTACATTTCATTCATCCTTATAAACTATCAAACGACCAACATTTCTTAAGGTGACCTTTCACTGAGATTGAAAGGCATTTGTTCTTTCTACAAGAAACTACATAGTCCTATAGCAATATTCAAAGGTCATACAGAGCCAAATTTTTCATCATATAAGGAGATCTCTAAGGAAATCATTTTTTTTAACAATTGCACAAATTCAAAAGGCACCTACATGATTGAGAAATAATTCCTAGGCAACTATAGGATCTGCTATAGGCTGCTATAAGATCAATTGGCCATAACAAACAACATCAACATAGTCTCTAAATCACCTACAAAGATGGAAATCATTAACATCAAGATTCTAGAAGGTAAGCATAACGTATGGAGTTCCAAACGCACTCTAAATTCACCTAATCATTAGTGATGGTTTCCTTTTTTTGTGCAAATTGGATTTCAAATAAGAAAATAGTTGAATTCTAACCAATAGTTATAGCACCCACTTTTCCCAAAATTGTACTCCCATGTGTGGGATTGGATTAAGACAAATAGGTTTGTCTCCTTATCTCATTCAAAAATAAAAAACATTGTTTTAACGATGTAACAATCATGGCGGTGAGCACATTTTAGAATTACATTATGGAGTGGAGTGATAGATGTGATAGCTAAGAACTGTGCATTGAGTCCCATTTATATCACCTCGGAAATATGATGCATGTTTTAATCACCTCGATTTAAAAAAAGATGATGATTATTTATCCATCGATGAGGTGAATGCCACAGAGAGAAGATAAAAGTGCATTGCAGGTAGCTACAAAATTCTAAAGGGTTTCTATAGGAACTATTACAGACAACTATAGGATCGTGGTAGGGTTTTCTATATGACATTGTAAAAATTGCTACTAGCCTTCCCTCACGAATCAATTGAAGTCTCTACATGTATTTAAAGGTTGGTGCTAATTAAACTCTTGAATTTCCTATCATTGATCTCCCCACGAGAATAATTTGTTTTTTGTTAAAAAATGAGTGGTAGAAGCAAGAGGTTCATCATTTCTGTTTTTATGTTTAATCCAAAAATGATTGAATATAGGTGGTTGAAAGACTCTTTTTTTTGTCCATTTAACTAACATATAGGTGTTGTAACAGGAAAACTTGTTTCGGGTAAAAACACAATAATGCCATTTTCTCTTAAGATTGTTACAACCACATAGCAACAAACCATTTAGTTTAACTCAAATATTGGGTGTCATAAGAGGAAATATTTGAGTGTTGTTTGCAATCATCATCTAAAACAATACTATGGGAATCATGTAGGAGATAGTTCTATTTCTTCTCTTTGTACAAAATGGGGGGGGGAGGGGGAGTTTTAATATAAGGGAACCCAATGATATTAGAAATATTTACCAACACCCTTGAGTTTTTCCTATCTTCGAAAATTTTTAGTGGTTAGCGTTCTTTGAAACGCTGACCAACTTTGATGATGAAGTGGAAATGGAATTATCCATCAATTTGTAAAACCATCAGTGGCATGATTTGTTTCACTATAATCAAGGGGCTAGTGATTTACATCAATGAGGAGTCCATGAGAAGACCTATAACCATTCCTAAAGGAATGGAATACAGAAGAGAGGAGGGACACCATCCCTACCAAGAAGAAGATTTTCATGCAAGATTAGAATTCTGACGAGGATACAATGGTGTAAGGAGGAAAACATTTCCTAATCCTTTTTGTGAGGTAGCCTACCATATCCCCAAATACATCTCTTGTGAGGGTATATTGAGCATAGTAGATGCTTAATAGTTTATGATACTATATTAGTTGAGATTTGAAGCATGCCACTTAACCACTACATTACTAAGAATCACATTATCTCTCTTATAATCTCTAAACTATATAAGCACGAGAGTGAAAGATGAAAAGAAGAAGAATTTGGAAAATCATGGCCTGATTAAACTAATTGTCGATGATGCACTCGAAGGCCTACAAATTCATATTTCTTGGGTCAATTTTATGGACATGGATAGAGAGGCCGTTATGGAGCACAAGAATAACTATGAATACCTAAATAGATAACAATTAAAAAAAGGGAATGGGAAGGAGCTAATTATTTCCCCAAAACAAAAGAAATAAAATGCCTTGGAGGAGGAAGGAATGGAGATAACATCCACCTTGGTAGGATTGGGTACTCCTCCCACATCTAAGGTAATCAAGATTGTCCAACAAAGTGTATATGCAAGGGGAAAAATAACTAGAATTATATTCAGTGGAAAGTCTCAACCTACATCTTCCACTCTTATTTCAACTTAGGAAACATGTAGCCCCAAATAGAAAGGGAAATAAGAAGAATAATTTTAGGACCCAATAGATACTTAGGAACCAGAAACAGAGGTGTAAAAACAAAAAATAGTAATGCTAATAGAGGAAATAGAGTAGCTATAGGACAAACTACTTAATTATAGGAACAAAATGCAAAGTTACAAGAGGTAGAAAAATAAAAAATGCAATTTGTACGAAGGAATCCACATAACTTGTTTTCCTAGCCATTAAGGGTCGATACTCTTGGTGTAGGCACATCAAGAAGAATGATTATTGAACATCTACTACCCCACCTAATGACCAAGGTGGAAAAATCCAATGTGGAAACTCGAAGGTCGAAAATAATTTCCCAAGATAAAGGGGTGGAAGAACTTTCTAACATGGAGGATGAAGCCATAAAAGTAAAGGATGAAATGGCCTTCCTGAAAAGTAAAGCATGAAGCCATACCACACTATAAGGACACCTTCATCCTACTTGAAGAAGAGAGTTCACAAGCCTTCTAGAGGAAATGGCAATGTTGATCCTACAACATGAAAATAAGGGAATATCATTCTCTTGATAGACTCAAAACAACATTAGCAATAGCTCCTCTTTATAAGAAGCTAATATAATGTCTTGGGGATCAATGGATTGCACTTAAATTTAACCCACCTCTACTACTAAAAGTAAACATACATCAAATCTAGGAGGAGGAAGCTCAAGCATGGAAAGACATAGATGATAGTGCACAGTTCTATCTAACATAGGTAGACATAACTAGTTTAGCCTAGGATGCTAAATAGACAATCATAGAAATTCATGGAAAAGATTAAAAATGAGAAAAAGAAATATTGAGTTGCTCAATTATGTGAACCAATTCAAGTAGGGTGATATGATGGGCCTCTAAAATAAGTAAATCATCAGGCCCATCAGTGCCCTCCTAGGCCCATAAAATAATGTTTTGACCCCACACTTTACATCTAATGGTGTATTTTTCCAACTTAATTAGTTCCTGGAGAATTCAATGTTATTTTCATGCTATGTTGTTTATATGTTTATTATGTAGGATTTATAAAGTATTGAGCATACTCTAAAGAATCTAGCATTAGAGATATTGCAGGGACTTACGCCCTGCTACAGGAAGACTAAAACTTAGCTGACTTAAGGCATATCATGCCTCCTCCTATTTTTATGAGTACAATCTAGTGAAATATCCCTTATTTTTTTATTTTTTGGGCCAAATGCAACCTTCCTCTCATGGAGGTTACCCTACGACCTGGTGTATAAAAAATATGTTCATGTTGACACTTGAGGTAGTAGGAAAATAATATATTAGAAACATATTAGGATTTCAATATTTCTAAGCATGTTTTGTAACATTGTATTTCCTAATGTAACAAAATACTTTAAGTTAATTGAAGAAACCCTTCATTTAAGCTCTTAACTTGGTTCCTCTTCAAGGGATTTGACAATCCTTGGGTTTGGTCCACCCTAGGAGCTTCACAACCCTCTTCCATTTGTTACTTTCATTTTCATGCTTTGCATTTTCTTTATATATTTCCTGAATCAATATATTTCGAAATTCCAATTTAATAGATGTTAAGAAGCGTAGCAACGAAGTTTCAATTTTACTTTTCCTTGGTCAAATTGAGAAAATTTGAAATTTCCACATTAGAAGACAACTTGGAGGTAGTTGAATTAACATTACATGGCTCTTTACTCAATTAGCTTAGTAAATTTGAGTTAGATGGCTTAGATTTAATTTAAGCATATCTGATTGCTAAATTTTAGCAATCTAGTTCAGTTATTTCCATTTGTATTGAGTTCAAGTAGTTCCAACTATTGGTAGAACTAGTGGAAGGTTAGTTGTGTAGTAGGACAATAGTCTAACTCAAATATCATTCAGTTAACTCATCAATCATCCAAAATTAACTCATACTTGCAAGGAATGTGAATTGGTCAAGTTGTGGTAAAGATTACAAGGCAATGTACAATTAATTATATACTAGATTGAGTGTACAATTTATAGTATTGATCAAGTGATCAATCCTTGAGAATTGCACAAAGAAGTAGAATTGAGTGTCGGAAAAGTGTGTGTAGGAAGCATGAGTGTAAGAAACATGAGTTTGGGAATGCATGTTCATTCAATGCAAGTGAGTATCAATACTTTCCAGAGTAGTCTCAGGAGGTTGGAGGAGATAGAAATTAGCCAAATCTTAACCAGAGGCCTTCGGTTGGTAGGGGGAACAATTTTACCTTTGCACGTGGTGCTCAGAGCTGGAGCATGCAATAGTAATAGTTTTTCGATTCAAATGATTATGCAAACATGCTTTAGGGGTTTTTAGTAGTTTCCTTCTCCTAGAAACACCTATGTACCTATGTATTTGATGATGAATGTTTCTGCATGTTGTTCTAAATTACTGTTATGAAACCAGCTCACAAAAGGATAGATAAGATAGATCAAGAACTTAAAAATTAGCCTCTTCAAGTGAGAAACCTCTTTTACATTACAAAAATGAACAATTCTTGGATGACACAAATGAAAAGACCTCCTTTCTATATTAGGAGTCTAAGGGGTCCCAATACAATCAGATCCTACATAACAATAATATTGTAGGGGCACACAAATAAGAATAGGGGGCTTCTGTGGGGCACAATAATAACAACATGGGGATTATATGGGCACAACAATAGAATGAGGGGGATGCAATCATAACAATAAGGGGTTACATTAGTAGTATAGGGACCTAACATGCCGCTCTCCTTCAAAAAGTGTTTTCCTCAATGTTTGAGTAGTCCTGGATGCTTCTGTATAAAACTCCCATCCTCCTACGTGGAATCTTTAGCAGGTAAGTTCTTCCACTTGATGAGATACCCTGAAATTGATGGATTTCATAGCTATTAATCTCTTGTTTCTATGATTGCTTCATGTTCCAATATGATTTTTCCTTCCTCGTCAACTTCTGGCAATATTATTTGAACTGGGATCTTCTGTAACTTATGAATGAGTGACCACACTTCTTCGTCATTATTCCATTCATCCCTTGCTTTGTTTATGCAATATGGTTTGATAATAGAAATGACACAAAAAAAGTCTTCCACATCCTTATCATTTCTTGAGATTGCATCTGCAACAACATTTTGCTTCCCTTTTCTTATAGGATTTCAAAGTCATAACCCAACATCTTTGTCACCCATTTTTTCTATTCTTTGGAACATAATATCTTTTCTAAAATGTATTTAAGACTATCATTATCCGTTTTTAGCTTGAAGTGTATTCCCATTAGCTAAGGTCACCATTTCTTATGTGCATGTAGTATTTCCAACATTTCCTTCTTGTAAATAGTTGTGTGTCAATACTTTCCTTTGATTGGATGAATTTTGAAAGCAAAGGGTCTTTCTACTTACATTAAAACAACACCAATTTCGTTTCCTGAGGCATCACATTCCACATTAAGGTTTTGGTGAATTTTGGTACATTGCCTCTTTAAGGTGTGCAAAGGCCTTCGTTGCTCTCGAAGTCCAAGAAAATGCATCTTTATTTGGTAATTATTTTTATAGGTGCCACTATTATCCAATAATTCTTAAAAAACTTGTGATAATACCCTATCAACTTGAGAGATCCTCACAGAAGCTTTATGGATGTGGAAAATTTCCATTCTTTAATGGCTTTAATTTTTCTAGGGTCTACCTTAACACCTTCATGAGATACAATATGACCCAAATATTCTGCCTCTTGTACTCCAAAGAAACATTTGGAGCTTTTTGCATATAATTGTTTCTCCTCAAATAGTTTGAGCACCCTGCCAACATGGTGAAAACAATCCTTACAAGTTTTTCTCTAGATTAGTGTATCATCAAAAAATACTAACACAAATTTTCTAAAGAAGGGTTTGAAAATGGAATTCATCAAACCTTGAAATGTAGAAGGTGTGATGGTAAGACCAAAAGGCATGTCCAAAACTTCGTAATGACCCTCATGAGTTCTAAATGTTTTTTTTGCATGTCTTCAATCTTCATTCTAATTGGATGATATCTTGAACGGAGACCAAACTTGGTGAAGTAAATTTCTCCATGTATTCATCCAATAATTCATCAATGATAGGAATGGGAAATTTATCTTTAATAGTAATCTTGTTGAGCTCCCTATAATCTGGACGCATGTGCCATGATCCATTCTCCTTTTGTACCAATACCACTAGAGAAGAGAAAGAACTTTGACTAGGTTTAATTATACCAACCTCTAGAATTCTTGCAACCACATATTCAATTTCACTCTTTTGGGCATATGAATATATATAAGACCTGATGTTTGGGGGAACACTTCTTGGAATCAAATGAATAGCATGATGATGATCACGAATAGGTGGGTGGACTTTGGGAGTCTCAAATACCTTGGAATGATTGTCCAAACATTTTTGGAGATATGGAGAAATAGATGATTTCGATGTGGGAACCTCTAGTGAACGTAATTGTGCAATTACGCCCTATTGTTCTTTCTTTAGAAGCTTTCCCTTGTTGTTAGAGCTAATTATCTTTTCTAGTTTCCCTACAATACCCCCTAATTCAACTTCCTTTCCTTCTAAGAAAAAATTGAAGAAAATTTCTTGAAAATTAAAAGTTTTTGTACCCAAAGGTTGTAGCCATTGGACTCCAAGTACAACATTAACACCACCCATTGGAATGGAAAACATTCGACTATTCAAGACATATTCTCCCATGGATAGCTTGATATTATGGCACTTTCTAGAGAAATTTATGGTTCCTACATTTGCAACCATTACTTGACACTCTAGTGTTAGATATAGGAAGCAATTAAATGCCTTGGATATCTTAAAATGAATAAAATTGTGTGTACTACTTGAGTAAATCAACACTATTACCTTTTTCTTCTTAATATTCTCTTCTATCTTGAGAGTTTGAGAAGTGGTAATTCTTGTCAATGCATTACAAGATATGGGCAGATTCATTCCTTCCTTCTCTCGGATTGGTTCCTGGTGTATATCATCTTCTTTTAACATTTCTTGTTCCTGTTATTTCTCTTCTATCACATCTATGTAAATTAATTTATTCTCAACACACTTATGACCTTTAGTGTATTTTCTATCATAATTGTAACAATTTCCTTTTGCTATTTTTTCTTCCAATTTTTGCAGTGTCAACCTTGTAGGTGGTGAAAGGGTAGGAGAAACAACACTTCCATATTTATAGTTATGAGTGGTAGGATTTGTTGGCACCACAATTTTTATTTCAATTTTTCTTTCCAACCTGTATCCCTTCTCTAATGAATTAGGTTCCCAAAGGTGAGCCTCATGTTAGATGTTATCCTTTAAATTCCCTATCAGTACTTCAATCCTATGCTTCTATGGAATACCATTTACCCTTATATTCAATTTTTGGAAGTCCTCAATCTGCTATGCCATTGAACCCTTTTGTTTGAGATTTATCAATTGGATAAAGAATGTGTTTCTCTTTGTATCCTCATAATTTCATCTCATTTCCTACATGAAAATTTACTAGGTGCCAAGTGGTTTATGAGAACAAAGCCCTCTATACCATACAAATTGATTCGGGTCTAAATATAAAGATGCAATACGTACCTTTTGTGGTGTTTGCACATCATGAATATCAAAATATTGCTCCATATGTACCATCAAAGTTACTAGATTGTTGCCAAATTTTTTTCTCATATCTATATTTGGAATATGGTGGGTCTTCAATCCAATGTTATATTCTATGAAATCATGATGAACATTTCTTTTGTTATCATCATGAGTTTCCTCTACTACCTTTTCGTCTCTGGGAAGCCTTTCTTACAGTGACTTTGCCGCACCTTCCTTCAAACCCTCCATGCATTTCTTGAAATCTTCCATGTTTCCATGCAATTTTTCTTCCATACCATTTATCTTGTTGATCATATCTTCAATAACATTCTTCAAATCATCCCTCTAAGTTTTCTTACTAGGTGTTTCTACGTTCTTGATTCGAGACATTATTTTTCTTGCTTTTAGGAATTTGGTCTAGAATATATTGTATCTCTAAAATTTCACATCTCCAAGGTTTGCAATTGTGACATATGGTAGCCCTCTGCATCCTCTTTCCAGCACCACCAATCTGATCAGAATTGGATTCTCCAAGAAAGAGTTATGCCCAATCTCGAAAGATGACCTAATTATATATTTTTTTAGTAGAGTGAATTTGTATGAAGTGCCACATCTCACTTTTTCAACCTTCAGACATGAAAACGATACATAGAAAACTACAGTCTGTCCTATTTCTATAACTTCTGATGCAATTTAAGTTCGATGCTCAAAGATAAAGTTATGATGATTTTACCATAGTCATCTCTTTGGGATGTAATTCAGGTGACTGAAAAAAAACTAAATTTATTGGATCATATCTCCAAAATTATAGTGAGACAAGATTTGAAGTTTGGACCTATGGTTTATCATGTTTCGGCTAAAATTAGTTCCAATTTTAGCTTTTGGAAAATCATAGAAAAAATGTTATTGCAAAAATTCCATGATGCCCTATTTGGAGCAGCAAAACCCTAGAATCCAAAGCTCTAATACCAAATGTTATGAAACCAATTCACAAAGTGATACAAAAGATAGATCATCGACTTCAAAATCAACATCTTTGAGGGGGAAGCTTCCTTTACATTACAGAAATGAAAAATTCTTGGATAATACAAATGACAATACCTTCTTTCTATATATAAGAGTCTAAGGGGTCCCAATATAATTGGAGCCTACACAAGGATACTGTTGTAGGGGCACACGAATAACAATAGTGGGCTTCTATGGGGTGTAATAATAATAACATGGGGACTACAGGGGTACAATAATACAATAAGGGGGTTTCACTAATAACAATCAGGGGCTACAATAGTAGTATAGGGACCAATTATGAATTAATTTCCTTGGAGCAGTAGATTAGAATTGTATCTCTTGATTTAGAGTAAATTTATTGAGCAGTTGAAATTCTATGACCATATTTCTACATGGTATCGTAGTAGTATTGACATTTCAAAAATTATTCAGCCTATGTATTATGTGTTGCATGCCTCTTACTGGATGTCTACTTTTCCTAAGTTTTGTGCAAAAGTGGAAAACTTTTCAAAACAAGTGGGTTGTATTTTGACACCCTAAGGATTAACGTTTGGGGCAGCCAAGAGTAGTTAAGTGGGTTGGTTTTTCTACACCAGTTCACTATTTTAGTGTTTTGAAAGTCACAGATAAGATGGCTCATTGCAAAATATGTAGATAAATAAAGGAGTTAATGTATGTGGAAAGATTTGAAAGCCCTAAGAAGAGTAATAGTAGCAACAAACATGTCAGAGAGATAGGTAAGATCTAGAAGGTTGAACACTATTCATGAATGTAGTTATGAAAAGTTACTTTTATATGTAGTATGCAACAAATTGAAGACCTCAACTACAATGCAGATGAAAGGATCCATGGGCAATGAGGAGGCATATTGATGGAGTGCTAGTTCAACAAAAATTTTGAAGACCCTATGTGCATACTTCTTAATGGAGCTAGAAGGGTGCTATTGGGAAGATCAATGAGACAATGTTTAGTGACACAAAAATGAGTGATCAATGATATATACATATTGAGGAGTAGAGACAATTGCTACAGGGTGATCAAGACTCAGAGGGAGCAGCCCGCTGGAAGCTTGTACTTTAGGGTCTCGGGAGATCATACTCATTATTGTGGTATTTACAGTAGAAATGTTGCATCAAAAGTAGATTATTATAAACAAAAATTTGAGTAGATCATATTTCTTGATGCATATAAATATACATCTAGGAGTGAGGAGGAGCAATGTAGATCCTTAGTCCCAAAGTTGCATAAATTTAGGCAAGGTATATTAAGGTGTCCTCATCATCCATCATTACCTTGTAACAAGGTCCCATAATGTTTAGTAGCATAGGGATCAATGTTAGTCATATATTGAGGAATGTAGAGGAATATTGACAACAGAGTAGGAGGCTCAATAGTTCAGTCCATAGTGACACAGTTTTCCCGGTAGATAGTTGTAGAGGCATAGGGAATTCAATATTTGGGTGACTTCTTAGTTGTAATTATTGCAGTAGAAATACAAATAGTGAGAGGTAGTTCTATAATGCATTCCAGAGGAGCTATAAAGGGGTGGATTAAAATCCATTTCTTCATAAGAGGGTGTTGAGAAGTTTAGCAAGAATGTCTCAATTTGACTTTTCCTTCGTGAAATTGAGAAAATTCGAAATTTCCAGATCAACAAAAAACTTGGAGGTATTTAAACTAAGATGACATGGCTCATTTAACTCATTTAGCTCATAAAATTCAAGTAGAGGGTATGGAGTTTAGTTAAGAACATGTTGTTGCTGAATTTCAGCAATTCAGTTCATTTATTTCCATTTGTATTCAATTAAACTAGTTCCAATTATTGATAGAACTAGCGGAAGGTTAGTTGTGTAGTGGGACAATAGTATGACTTAGATATCATCCAGCTAACTTATCAATAAGCCTAAAATAGCTCATGCATGAAAGGAATTCAAATTTCTCAAGTTTGAGTGGAGATTACAAGGTAGTGTACAATTAACTATATACCAGATTGAGTGTACAATTTAGAGTATTCGTTATGTGATCGATCCTTCGAAATTGCACAAGGAAATATGAATGAGTGTAGGAAACATGAGTGTAGTAAGACCGAGTACAACCTCAGTATCTTCTAGACTAGTCTTAGGAGGCTGGAGGATGAATAAATTGGCAAAGTGCTGGCCAGAGGTCCTTAGTCAGTAGGGAGAACAATGTTACATTTGGAGGTGGTGGTTAGAGCTAGAGAATGGAAATGTAATTAGTTATCTATTAAAATGATTAATGAAAAAATACTTAAGGGGTTTTTAGTAGCTGATTTCCCAAAAAAAACATTTATGTACCTATTCTTTTGATGATTCATGTTGTTCTTCTAAATTGTGAATTAATTTTTGTACAATAGTAGGCTAGAATTGTTTCTCTCCATTTATATTAAATTACTTCAGCAGTTGGAATTCTATCAACATATTTCTATACTAGATTTGTGCTTGTCTTATGACATAACTTTATTCAAAAATCATTTGTAAATTTTTTTATCATACTGGATACTTCATAACTCTTAACATTGCATTTCCAGTTCTCTTTCCATTTCATTTCCTCTGCTACTAAAATTTCTACAATTTCTTGTTTTATTGTGTAGGAATGGTTCTCATTATAAAGGGTCAAAATAAGTAGGTTTCATAGTGTTTAGGCTTATAGATAGTTCTTCTATTCTTTAATCATCTGAATAATATAATTTCCCATCATTTCTACCCCTTCTCTCATCTTAGTTTTGCATTTTAGTAGTCTTTTTGGCTCACTGGTTTTTTCTATAACATTAAGTAAAAAAACTCTTTTCTTCATCTAGTTTAGTAATAAAATGTTGGTTTAAGGGGTATTGACCCAGGTTCATAGTGTGCTATGCATCAAAAAAACCCTCAACCAGTGGCCCTTTCAGCAATGACCTGCGAGTAGATCACAGTCTCACCCGATGTGGTTATGGGAGGTTGCAGAACCAAGTTTCCACAACAAGAGGGATATGCGTGTTGTTGCGGTCATATATTTACTTATGTTTTATATCTACCTACAATTTCACGTACATAATTAATTCACAATGATGCTTAAGTTTACAGAATTACTCTTATCACATCAAATAATAAAAACAATATAACATGTACCCGTTCACACAATTTAGTAGAAAACATGTATAATGATAATAAAAACAATAGAGAATGAGCACAGAAAGATACATAATATTTCACCAAGCTTCTCCTTTATTAATACAAATATTCAACACATATACTTCCTCGACTTGTGCAGTTAGCTGCATGTGGTCTGTGCATTCAGCTGTAGACTCTTCCAGGCCTCCGTGCGCTTAGCTGCAAAGCCTTCCCAAGAATTACAAACCCAAAAAAAAGGCTAAAGTTTCTTATGATATTATATAATTACATGCTTCCATTAAAAAGAATTACAACTCCTTATCTACATTACATCATTACAAAAACCATGGTCCATATAACATAGATTCAATAAAACCATGACTAATACCTGAAACTTGTTACAAAGTAAGGGGCTCTTGAACCACCCCAAAGCCCCTAAACATTGTGTGATGAATAAAATTCGCCAGATCCACATGTTCAACTCCCCAAAATGTGAAGTCTTTGACCCAAAACTTGGAAAAACTTGGGTTGCGCCCAACAGGCCCCCAACACTCATCTGTGACTCATCCCGAGTCACTCAACTACAATTCCTTTCATCTGTGCAGCAATACCATTCTATGCTACATTATACTGTTGGAATGTCTCTACCATTTGTTTCTCTTACTTGCGTGTTTCCTGCAACAATGCCTCTGTGGTTGGGCCAGTAGCCTTCTGCAGTATCTCTACCTCCCTTTTCTTTGATTATTTGAGCATGTCGTTTACTCCCTGAGATAGTTTGAGTGCCTCATCCTGGCATGGCTAAGTCATTGCTTGTAATATATGTTCCTTCCTCCAAAGATCATCTATCTACTTTTGGAGGTTTTTCCCTTCATTAATGTTGTCGAGTCTGTATAATATTGGTAATGTATTTACATCTTCTAAGATCTCAGTGTCAGTTTTCTACATCACCTTTACTTCTTCCTCGATTTTTAGGATTTTTGGATCTTGTTGTAGTGAGGTCCAAATAGTCATTGCATCATCCAATAGCTTCCCGCAGTCCGCGAGTGTGTCAGAGATTTCTTTCAATGCTACCTTTCAATTTTTTGTCTCTTCTCATATACTGATCATGTCATAGCTTTCTACAACCTTATTTGTAGCTCTAGTATCTTAACTTCATATTCAAATTTGAGCTTCATCAATGTATTCTCCAATTCCTAGATCGTAAGGGCGAGCTTCACAAACTTTCCTACTAGTGTTTCCTCATCACTGATCTTCACATCTGGGAATGTGTTGCAACTCTCTTGGATGGCTTTTTCCAATTTCTTTTTTCACTGAATTGAATCATATTTGTTCTTAGCCACCTCCTCCAGCTACTTCTGTAGTGTATCTTTCTCCTTTTCTATCTACATTTTCATCGTTGAGGTTCATTACTCTTGCTCCCTCAGCTCAGTTATTAAACATCAATGGAATTCATGCAAAATTTGAATAGGTAGCGTGGAAATATTTACGCTAACATTCTTCCATGATTTGGCTCGTCCTTTGTCCTCTAGTGAGTACCATTGAAGTGCCCTATTTGGAACCTACACAACTCTAACACTGGATTGTGTTTCTATCATTTTATCTCCCTACAATGACTGACCTCTTTGTTCTAGTTATTTTTCTACTTCCAATAATGCCTTAAGCTCCATGATGCACTTTTTTACTTTGGTTAAGGTCATTCTATATCGATCATCAATTTTGTCCTATGTCTCCATCGTGATCTCCTAAACATTATCTCTGATCTTGTCGATGTACCCATTAGCAAGAACACGTGTTTTTGTGCCCTTGGACTTAACCACCTTCTTCTTTATCCTCTTGCCTTCCTTTCTTGAATCACCATGGGACTTACCATTTGGACTCTTTGACAAGTTCAATTATCCCAACTGTGAACATTTTGTCTAATTCTTCTTTCCACTTCTCCTTGTATTTTGGATTCAGTGTATAAGGTCTCTACTTGATAGGCTTTGCATCAGGCTTCAGAGGAATATTTGTGACTCCCAAATCTCCTAAGATGCCCTTCATATTCGAAAGCCTAGTAGGGAACAACTCTTCATATTCATGGAAGAGATATGTTATATTGTTGATTGTGTCTTCATCCCAGTAATCTCCTATTGTTGCATATTTCAGTTCAGCTTCTGACCCTATATTCACCTTCCTCGTCTTCAATGGCTTATTATATCAAGTATCTCTATCTCAGGTCCATTTACTTCATGATGACCTTTAAAATATCTGATCTCAATGTTGCTAGGATATTCACCCTCTTAAGTAATGAGATTATAACATTCTATTACATTACATATCTACGAAGCTCAATCAGATTTCCAGATAACTGGAACTTCATTTTCAAAATATTCTTCTTAGCTATATTCAGAGCTCCATCTATATGTGTGAAGTCATCTTCAAATCTGAATGTCATTATAAATGAATAAACCATCTCTACCCATCTAGGAGTACCATGTTGAAGCTCAGTTTCCAAATACCAATCTCGAGGAATTGTCTCTAAGGTGTGGATGAAGCCATGCACCCATTCTTCTCATGGAATTTCTCCCCAACCTACCATACAGAGTTGTATGTGGTCTCTAGGATCATTATGGCCATCATACTTATCTATGAGCTCTCTTTCTACTTGACCAAATCTCACCCAATTCAACCTTCTACATCTTTGCCAATCTCCTATATTCTTCTTATGACTACCACACCATCTAGCAAGAGTAGCCCTCAGTGCTTGACCCAGAGTTAACAGTCTCTGACATGGGGTACTTGTCTTTCAAGATGTGTAAAGAAAATATTTACATCACCCAAACCATCATATAAAGGTAAGTTACGTACCTCAATTTTCATACAATGCACTACTTTATCAATCCTTGTAAATCGGCTTCTAGACACTTCATGCAACCTATTATGCTAGTTTTTGAATTCCCCTTATGAATCTCAAGTGCAGGGACTATCTTTCTCCCAAGTTAGTTTTCTATCTGCAGTAGGGTTAATCCATTCCTCTTCCTTTTTTTATCTCGTCATCCGCATTGTATTCTTCTCTGACATGTTCAATTTATCTCTCTCCCTCTGATGGATCTAATAGCACGATAACTCTAAATAATTTCTTTCAAGTATCATTTTCCTTTTCTTCAAGTTAATTATAGCCATGTTATCAAATGCCCAATCCAATCCAAGCAATGTGGGGTAGGGATTACTATCATTGACAATCACAATCACTTTGAAGTTAGTGGTATTTCACACTCCATCATTGTCTATTGGGATGCTCAATGATATTCCTAGAGGGAGGATCTTATGTTGGTTCACAATCTTTAGTTGGATCATTGACCATTCCGACTAGAAATTACCCATCAATTACCAAGTTTTCTTCGGAAATACATTAGCATCAGATCATAGATCCAAGATAACATTATCCATGTTGTATTCTCTAATCTACATTGAAAGCGTCATTTCCTTCCTAGTCCCCTTCTTTTGTTTATTCATTTTATTCATTGTGTGCATCTCACTCTGTGATACCTCTTTAGGGGCACAATAATCTATCAATTTATGCAATCCCTCTATGACCTTCTAATTTCTCATTAACTTCATGAAAGTCTATAGAAAATACTTCAAAATATTCAGATCCACATCTCCTGTTGCAAGAAATACTATCTTGATGTTATCCTTCTCAGTTAGCTTCTTAGTAGAGGTCAAGACTCCATCATCCATAAAGCGTCACCTCACCTTCATGAATACTTGCTTTTCCTTCAGGATATCAAATGTGAATATTTTTCAGTAGATTTTATTACTCGTGTGGCTTCAACTTCATTTTTCCCATTATCTTTATCATTTCCAGTCATAGCTATGCTTCTCATTACGATGTCGATTCACGGATGATCTTCCCGTAGTTTAGTTGTCATCATTTCGATATTTGCTACAACCCACTAGTTTCTTTTCTTCTTCATCTTTTTAATAAGGATGGGCATTCTTCTATCGCATGATCAAAATACTTACAGTAACTACAGGTTTTTGTACGGTTTTTCATATTCCCTTGTGAAGTGTTTGGCCTATCCACAATTATAACATATAATCAAGCCATGACCTCAACCAGCTCCTCATCCTTCTCATCGTCCTTGAAATCCTCCTCGACCAACATTTTGGCCTTGATCCTTGTGTGTATTTCCTTTAGCTTGGAGTCTATAACTATCAGCAGCGCGCTCCATCATTAAGTCATAACGTAGGAAATTTTTGTCATCATGGCCTACATATCTACATAAGTTATAAAATAACTACTTCAGGGTTTGGACATACTTCTGCAATTTGTAGCGGTCTTCATAGTGATGTTGGCCTTACGTTTTATAAATCTCTCACCAGAGACCTAGATTTACTGGATTAGGCACTCCACTTGCAATATAATCTCTGAACATGGGGTATTGATCATTATAATGACCTTCTGCTTTGCATTTTGTACACCATATTTTTCACCTAGTCTCTTTTACCTTTTTTGAGGTCCTGTAATTCCAAGGTTAGACTAGTACATGAATTTTTATCTGTTGTACTATTCTATGAGTATCCTTGATTGGTGAAGCTTCCATTTTCATCACAATCTCCAATGCTTGAGCTTGAGTCACGATCTTCCGCCGTGTCAATCGTAATCTAACATGTGGTAGTAGCGTGACTATGTCCCATTCATTATGCTATTGTGGGAGTATATCAAACCTCACTTGACCCAAAAACAACTTGAATTGCTGATCCAACTTGCACACAGATTCAATCGCTATCTATTTGATTTCATTTAGTTCTGTGATGCATTATGATTCGGATTTTAGCTTCTTGAACTCTAATACCAATTATTTCTTGATTTCATCCAACGAAGCAGTCATTTTAGTCATAGCATACTTCATATATGAGGTTAGTGTTCTTTCTCACAATGGTGTGACAATTTGGGACTTGTTTACATCATCATTAGTGATATTCCTTGTTGTCCATACTACATCAGTTGCAAATAGAACTGATCAGGATCCTCTAATCTTCGTCCATTGAAAATAGGCATCTTAGTGTCATCAACCATGTTTCTTCTTGGGGGACTAGGTGGGGGGGAGGGGATGGGGATATAGGGGAGTTATGGTGAGGGGGATGACCTGATTCTTCTCAGCTACAAACTTTGATGTGCCTTCAGGATGGGAAGCGGAATATCACGGGATTGTAAGGTTACTTCTTTCTTTTTCACTCTCAAATCCTCCTAACAAGGTGCTATAGTTAGTTTCAATAAAATTATTTGGATCTATTTTGTATCATTTTCCACTTCATGTAGACCCTGTTTCAGGCTTATTTCCTCTTCTACCAAACAATATTCCAACTACACTCATAGAATCCCCTTTTCGAAAAATAACATTTGAATCAAAAGATTAAAATATCTTAAGAACTTATGTCATGGTCCTTTGAAAAACTTTTTTCAGCTTCACTATAGGACACAATCGCATCTATCGCAAACTCAATGATAAATCCCCCCAAAATGCTATCGATACATAAATAAATAGCCCTCGAGACACTATTACTATCACTCTTGACTTGCCATATCAATTCAGGATTCCACTCCTTAGGTTCATGTTTCTTGAAACAAGTCTTATGCTCGGTCAATGTAGATACCAACTCGTACAAGTGAACGCGGAAGAAACCAAAGAATATTTCATACTTCTCTTTGAAAATATACTTCTACAACTAATATTTAGTTGATAATTGAGGGTTTATGTTCTCTTTTTCCATAATTCTCTTTCTTTTTTCTCAACCCACTCATGAAATTATTTCTTTGACAGGCACCAAAACATATCACTTAATCATATCTTGGTCCAGACAATGGAACCATTTATTGGTTTAAGGGGGCTTGACCAAGGTTTAGAGTGTGTTGTGCACCAACAAAAACCTCAACCACTGACTCTTTCAGCAATGACATACAAGAAGATTGTAGTCTCTCCTGAAGTGGTTATGGGATATGCATGCTACTGCATCATTATATTTACTTATGTTTCCTATCTACCTAAAACTTCACTTACATGAATCACTTTGTGTTGATGATTAACTTTATGTAATTACTCTCACCACACCAAATAACATGAAATAGTATAACATGTATCCTTTCATGCAATTTAGTAAAAAACATGTATAAAGTTAATAAAAAAAAAATAATGAGCATAGAAAGATGCACAATATTTCTCCAAACTTCTTTTTTATTAATATATATTTTCAATACATATACTTCTTCGACGTATGCACCTGGCTGCAGGTGGTCTACACACTCAGTTGCATACTATTCCAGGCCTCCACACACTCAGCTACAAAGCCATTCTTGAAAATACAGACTCAAAACAGAGGCTCAAGGCACTTATGATCTTCTATCATTACATGATTCTATTAAAAGGTATTACATATCCTTATATGCATTATATCATTACGAAAACCATTGTCCATATACCACGGATCCAACAAAACCATTACTAATACCTGAAACTTGTTACAAAATAAGGGGATTTTGATTCACCCCAAAGCCCCTAAACAATAGGTGATGACTAAAACTTCGCAAGTTTCACATGCTTTGCTCCTGAAACTGTAGAGTCTTTGACCCAAAACGTGGACCAAGTTGGGTTGCACCCAACATTAACCCTTCATTTAGTTTCCATATTATATTAGAACATTTATGAGATGTTGAGGATTTATTTATGAAGAGTAAATATCTCTCGAAGATTCCCTCATATGCTTTTATTATATGCCTGCTGAGTGCTATTTTTTGCTTCTCCATCATAGACTAGTAATTTACATTCCAATTCTTTTACTTTCAATCAAAGTGTAATTTCCATTTCTTATAATCAACATAGGTCTGTGGCATTTCCTTTCTGCAATTTTTCTATTTAATTTCACTTTCGAGTAGCATACCTAGCTTGGAAACTTGACTATATTTATGTTCATCTAATCTACACTTCAACATCTATCACCTGCATGAGTATTAGATAAGGAAAGAGATAGTGCCTGCTACACATAAAGTGTTGACCGATGTTAAGTTTGTACAAAAATTGTGTTGATAATTAAATATGAGAATCTTCGAGTATTGAAATTATTGTTGCAATATTGAAGTCCATCAAAAATAATTTCATGAACCTCAATGTACTCCTGAAGTATCCAAGGGATCTAAATAGCCCTCTCTGAAAGAAAGTGATGTTTTTCAAATAAAAAATGGTACATGGGGCTTGTGCGTACATACAATATCTAGAAAATATAGCCCAAAATAAAGTAATTCAAGTTTCTTAAAGCAGAAAGAGAAACATGAAGCTTCCAAACACTACTATATATAGGAATAAATTTCGATGAAATAGTATGATGGCTATGCTAAAATCACTTTTATTGTGAATCATTATAAGAATAACATAATTTTAATTTTTTTTTTGTGTAATCTATATATTTATTTTGATATTATGAGGAACTATATGAGATTTTTCATTCTTCTGATAGTTTATCATGTTCATCGCAATTTATACATAAATCTTGATTTTTTTCCCTTTTTTAACTATCAATTAATGCGAGTGTAGGTAATTTTTTTCATATAGTTTCAAAGTTATATAAATTCGTTTATTAATTGATAATTCCTTTTTAATGTTTTGGAATATTTCAATTGAAACACCACAATTCTATGTAGTACAGTGATTTTATATTTCACATAAAAAAGTTGGATGAAAAGGGGAAAACTTATAATTGTTGGATAACTACAGTCTTATAGGTTACTAATGTTTCCTCTATGCATGACATGCTTGGATGACATACTTGTGTGAGAAATTAAATCCTTCAAATTAGTTTTGTTTGACACGAAATGGAATAAGATATGAATGAATGAATGTGATACTAATAGAACTATTACTAGCATGGCAAATATTTTACTATGTTTAATACAATGCCATTCAAGCCATGAACATATTGATTTGTTCTTCCCAACCAATGTGAACATGTGTTTTACTCGAAGGTTCAAGCTAGAGGGGATTGGTTGTGTGTTGTTATATATGATCTAAGAGGAAGGCCAGTAACGTGTAATGTAATGGAAGAAGATGATTATATTAACAAAGAATATGACATAAATGAGGAGGACATAGAAGATTTGTCATATGGAAAAATTGAATAAGTTATACCAAATGTATGAGAGAATGAAATTCTTCATGATGGTGATCATGAAGATATGCTTGAAAAAGACATTGGTGATGATTTTTATATTTTCAATCCTTTCAACAAATTTTCGAAATGAAATGATATATATGTTAAGTTGGATGAAAAAGAAGATTAGTGACATTGAAATGTTGAAATGTACGAGGTATGTAACTATGTATTTCGTATAAATTTTCTCTTTGCATAATTTACATATATGGGTCAATTATAAGGTATTTCATGTATTTACCATGGTTAATACAAGGAATGTTGAGCCAATATCAGATCCCTATGTTCCTATATGCCAATGCGAAGAAGTATTTTACTCATAGGTTCCAGGTAGAAGGTTTTGTTCATATGTTGTTAGATATGATCCAAGACGAAGGCTAGTAAGGTATAATGTAACAAAATAAGATCATCTATTGGAGAAGTTAGTTCATGTGTCAAAAAATTATGTTGAAGAAGTTCATGGATACGTTCAAGATAATGTTTTGGATGGAGATGATATCAACAATGTATTGTTAGATGAAGAACTTAAAGAAGTCAAACCAAATGCAGGAGAAAGTGTTCCTCATGGTGATATACATGATGATATGACTGGAAATGATGAGATTAATGATATTTTTTATATTTCCAATCCTTTCAATATCAATTTTGAATGGGATAATACTAATGCTTAGTTCAATGGAGAATAATATTAATGATATCAAAATGTTGAAATGTACAAGGTATATGATTATGTGAATTTTTTGATAAATAGGGACATGCACAAAGACAAGCATAATGCATATCTTTTGTTGAATTTTGGACACACGTATATCCTATTCCAATACAAGAAATCAAAGGATGATCATGTATCAACACATTCATTGAATTTTAGTGGAATCTAGACTTATGGACTTGTAAGGTGTACATAGTCCAATTTTCCTCTCAATTTAAAATTAAAACTGCTTTCTTTTATTAAAGTTGTGAGCCACCTTCGAAATCATAAGGCCCTTTAGTACAATACTTTGTGCTATGGAAATATAATCACACAACACTTTTCGATATGCGAAGATCATCATACAACACTTTGTGCTATGCAAACATCATGACGCAACACTTTGTGCACTAGAAATATCATCACAAAGAAAAGGAGACCCAACAAAAAATCATAGAAATCCCTTTTCTAAAAAAAATCCATCCTTTAAAAATTTCACATGAATAAATATGGTTAATCCATGGGAAATACCAACATGTAAATCTCCAACGTTGATTCACAATAGAGCGAAACTATCATGGAAAATCTATTCAGTAACGGTTCTACTCGAAAACCCATATTCAATCTATGCCTTCTCGCTTATTTGTCTAACCACCACCAAATATACCATGTACTCCCTTGAATATGAAGTATTAGCAACCCATCCTCTTTCAATCCCTTCTTAAACAACAAATTTTGTAGGTCCATCTCTAATTTTTGTTGATGAGAAAGTCACCTTCTCGTTGGAATTACCAAGAAGAGCCCTATCCATAATATGATTTTATAATTCACATAAATGAAAGAAAACATTAACCTTCCAATTTTGAAGGCTAGTATAAGCGCAACAATGATGAATTGTAACATCTCCAATCATTAGAGGAAATTTTCATCTAAAAGTGCCCATGATTTTTTCATGTCATTTTCATGTCATTTTATATAAATCAATAAAAATCCTTCAAATTTAAAAGGAGATACATGTAAATATTTTGGAGGGGAAAGAAGAAACTATTTTTTTTAAATTGTATTTTTTGCTTATCTCCTTATAGGTTTACTCAAATTTAAAGTGTGGAAATTGATTTGAAGCATAATTAAATTCCACATCTAAGAAATTCCATTATGCATACTTATGAAAGGACCCACATTGATAAAAAATGACGATACATTAAAGAAACATGTTCAACATGCTTCTTTAATTTATCTTCATTTTTTATCAATGTGGGTCTTCTTAGAAGTATGCTTAATGGACATTCATTGGATTTGGAATTTAGTTTTTCTTCAAATGAGTTTATATGCTTGAAACTTGAGAAAACATATAAGGATATAAACCAAAAATATAAATAAAAAGTAGTTTACTTCTTTTCCTCCAAAATTCATAACTCTTATTTTCTTATGTTAACTATTATTTTATTATTTTTTCTTATGAGACTGCTTTTAGGCTGAAATTTCCTCTAATGGTGCATTGAACTACTATTTCATTCCTTTAACACCATATCTTCAAATTTATAAACTAACAAAAAAAATTAAATATAGAGATGTAACAATGAAACTAAATCAAATAAAATACAAAATATTTCAATTAGTGGAAGAAAATAATTAAAAATATGTGAAATGGGATAACAAACATCATGTGGTGTTGTAACATACATTTTTTGACTCATATTTTTTATTGCTTTTCATTAGGAGGCAACTTTAAGGTTGAAATTTCCTCTAATGGTACATTGAAGCATTTCCATTCATTAAAACCATAACTTCAAATTTATAAACTCACTAAAAAATGAAATATAGAAATGTATCACTCAAACTAAATAAAAGAAAATACAACATATTTAAATTAATGGAAGTAAACATTAGAAATATGTGAGCTATGATAACAAACATCACGTGGTGTTGTAACATACGTTTTTTAACAAGTTTTTTTAATACATATATAATATATATATATATATATATATTATTATCTATATAATTTATATATATATATATTATATATAATACACTATTAGTCCAATATTGCTACCCTTATGTCGATTTGGTACACTTTCCATTCTAAATTAAAGGTATTACTGAGTATGACTTCTCCTCCTTATTACAATGACTAAATGCATTAATTTGTTAGACCGACTTTTTGTTATCTAGGGCATCCTTAGAGGCCTATGGCTAAAATGATTTTCCTCATGGAAGATTGTCACAATAATACAATGATATATAATTTTCACTTATAAATATAAAAATCATCGACTTTTGTTATTTATAATACTATATAAAGTATTATGACCAAGCATGGGTTAGAACCTTAGACCTTTGGTTCTATTGTACTCACAATACTTGTCTTTGCCCACCATGTATCTAATTGACAATGGAAACTAGTATAGTGCATAATGTTATATATATATATATATATATATATATTATATATATATATATATATTTTCGCATATGTATGTTGCTTCCGAACTGCATACAAATCATACCTTAATTTTATAATTTCATACAACTTGTGTAGAATTAAACTTGGGGTGCTCATTAAAAACTTTGTAAGATATTATACAATAGCCTTAACCCTCTATTTTATTCACATATTAATTTTGAGAGATATGGGTCCCAAGTTGCATTATGTGTTAATTTTCTAAGGAGGAAGATAGCATGCATACATGTTACTAGTGCACAAGCGGATGGTTACTATCCATCATTTGTTGTGGTGTTTCGACATAGGTGAAAATTATCTTCTACAACATGCCTTTGATGCATTTTGAGGGGTTTTTCTCTTACATAGTCATTGGATTTCATAGAATCAACCTTCATGCCACAACACAATAGGTAATCAGTGCCCCACAATGAAACACTATCTCTATTCAATGGTTTGATACAAGGGTTTTATTCAAAAATGATATCCCCTATTCTAATTGTGATTTCTTTCTCTACTCCTTTTACGTTATTTATCAAACTTTGTTAAAATTGTAGGCTATTCAGGGCATCCAAAATTTCCACATTATAATCGAGGGTTTTTTCAAAACTCTTGAGTTAATTGTATTCCTATAGGGACAAAATTTTATTACATCACCACCTAAGTCCCACATGGTGATTTTCATTGTACCACTCTCTACACAAACCCTAACTTGTTTGGGGTTTTTCCTTGTTTTTACAGATTCACCCTCAAAATAGCCTCTGATAACATTGGATTTATTTATTAGAACCATTATTTTTGTTTAACAAAAGGGTATTTCTTTTATGAGCTATATTCCATTTAGATTATTTGCTGGGATCCATATGAGGGCTTTTAACCTATACCCTCTTGGTCTTTGGACATTAGATTCCTACCAAGAAATGGAAAAACATATTCCTATCAATTTAGAAGGTGGATGTAGGAGTACCAATTAGGCACATTGTTCATTTATCTACTTCATTTGGTTTAGGTGTTGTCCATTACCATTTCATGCTTGATTTTATCAAGGGGGATTTTGTATTATGTTCTTTATCTATTTTTTTAGGGCTACAAAGACCCATATTTTTCACTGAGTCATTGATATTTTGCAATGGATCCTATGTAGGGTTTTTAGAAGGACATAAAACTATTGATCCATCCATTCAACATTCAATGACTACATGGCCCTAAAAACCTAAATAATATTTGAGAGAAATTTCTTTGGTAGTTTGGAGTTGCATGTAAATTGTTTGGCAAAATAAATGGAGAAAATGTCCTCCAACAAGATCCCATAATGACATATTGTTTTCCAAATGATCATATTGATGATTCCTTTCAACTCTTTGTTCAAATGTGATGGATCAGAGTGCATTTGGGTATAACTGTAGGGACTATTGTGATGGTAGTGTATGAATGAATTGGGCATTTAGAGGTAATGGTAAAATTGTTTCTAGGCTAAAATTCAGAAGATGCACATGAATTTCTTGAACAATATTATATATTATATGCTTACCTAGTTCAATAATGTTCCCATATTAAGATCTACTATGAATCATTAAAACTTCTCTTTCAAATAAAATGTCAAGTCATCTATCTTCGCTAACATTTTTAGCACATGTGCCAACATTGGAGATATATAAAGGGTCCATTGGTTCCATGGATGTGTCATTAGATTTGGAGGAAAGTCACATATATTTTTTAAGAAAGCATTGGTTCATTAGAGGGCTCTTGAAACTGTATTTCCATTGTCCCATACTTCCTAGAAATCATGATTCTTCTTACGTTGTATAAGAGGTGAGTGTTGTAACCCAATGGTTGGATGTGTGCATCACCTCATATCATATAATTCCTAGTGACAAAAAGGATACAATGTCTACAAAGGACAGACGAAGAATCCATTTACCTCTCCAAGCCATTTTCAATTCTTCGACTTGGCATGGAAAGGATAAACACTGTGGAAAATTGGGCTTTATTTTTAGCACGAAAGCAAGATTCCTTTGCTACTATGCAAATTGGGATGGGTTCAAGTCAATATTATAAAGGAAAATGATTTTAAGAAGGAACTAATGCCATGAACTTGGTATCGAATGGTTATTATATTTTAGTGGAGATATGCCTATGAAATATTCTAAAATTTAGTAATTTATGTCAAGTTAATCTATGTTAGGTTAAAAGTATTGTTGTAATTCGTATAAGAAATTGTGTTTCCTTATGTCTACATTAAGAGTGTGCACTCCCAAGTGCAAGCTATAAAAACCCTTACTCATCATTTTGTTGTGTGTCGTATAGAAGATGTTTTAAAATTTTGGAAAATAAGTGATCCCAAGGAATCATTTACTACATATTTTTAGGAAATATATACCCAACAAGATTTGATGTCTTAGGCTATGGGTCTTGGAAAAAATTACGAAAATTATTCATATATGGTGTAATAGATGGAAAGTTCCAAGTCTAAAAGGCTAGTACTTGTGGAATCCATTGTTGAGGTGATCATAGCCTACTAGGCATCCTTAGCATGAATTCAAAAAAGGATTTTGAACGAAATTGGACAACTCTCCTTGTATTTTTTATGGGATGGAAAACAAAAGAACAACACTTTCCTTTAGCATCATGGAACTGAATTTATATTCCAAAATCCCAAGAGGGTTGGGGCATAAGAAATCTCTTAATGTTTCCTCAAGCTTTAGGTATAAAAAATATTTGGAGGTTACTCCAAGGAGGTGGACTATGGGTGAGGTTAATGCAGTAGAAGCATATCAACCCATACTCAATATTTGATTGGATTATATCTTTGATGGCATCAACCAAGAATGGCTCTATCATATGAAAATCCATAATCTAGGCCTTCCCCTTTTGGTTCAATGGATAATATGGAATTTGGGTGATGGTTCTTTTGTTCTTATTGGGAAGGGCCCCTATATTAGAAGCCAAAAAAATCATTTCCTACTTGAACAACTAATTATCAAGCTTAACAAAGACATATTTCATAACATCGATCAAATTTAACATAGGGATTACCTTCATGGTATGTAATTGCAAGCTTCATAGAAGGAACTTCAACTAGAAGTGGACTAGGATGAGGCTTGGGAAAACTAGATGCAAGTTCTCCGGCCTTTTGTAACAATCTCAAATCATTTGAAAAAACTTATCTAGGCTCATAGCATCTATGGGGAACACTCTCCTAGAACTAGTTACATCTATTTTATTTAAGACAATCTACAACTTGTTAATTAGTGGTTAGGGTGGCAGGGAGGGGGGGATCTTTCAAAACTAGAATGTTCCTTAGAATCAGATATATAT